>JBBIGA010115493.1:0-10489 GCA_037576975.1 Alestes dentex | reverse complement strand
ACACACACACACATATACACACATCTATATATATATATATATATATATATATATATATAGTTAATCCCAAATACACACGCACAATCGCATGCTCTTACGCACATACATACACACACAAACACACACACGTCCCTGCAGAGTGAGTGGAGTTTAACTTTACTTGGGGGTAAATAAGGTACAGCAGGGGTGCAGCAGTTTTGGTCTGTGCAGCAGTAAATCCTTCACAAACTGTTAATCCTGCAGTACTGAAGTGTGTCCTGGAGCAGAGAGAGATAAATCAGACTCACCGTGGACTAACACAGCTCTGTTACTGCGGGTCCAGCTCCCTCCTGGGTTTCTCCTTTATTTTACTTTCACTTTTGTATGAACCTTCATATTTTCCCTCTGCAGCAGAACTCTCCCATCGCTTCTTCCTCTGTGCGCGCATGATTTAAGGTAGTCCTGCACTACAGCGCCCCCCTTCGCCCGGCGGTTCGGAGTTTGGACCATTACAGGCCCATTTTCTACTATTTTTATTTTCCCACATAGCGAAACCCTTTTCCAACCTCTTATTGGCCTCTTCTCTTTACTTGGGCTCTCACAGACCTCATCTGTGAGGATATGTTTCCAGTGCATCATATGTTAATGTGCAATAATACCATAAAGCAGGCAGACAGTGAAGCAGCGCCCAGTGAGCAGTGTATGGGGGCGGTACCTTACTCAAGGGCATGGGCATTGGTAACATTATTGTAGGGGGGACATGTCCCCCCACTTTTCAAAAACATTTGTTTGTTCCCCCCACTTTTTGTTTCCCGACAACCGAGACTTTGCGTGCGCGCACCAACCCCCGAGAACGACAGACACTTTGTATGTGCGCAATTTGTATTGTTGCTATATGCTGCAATGTGGTCCATGGAGAAATGTCTCATTACATTAGATACATGTTCACAGCTGCTGATGATAAAGTAACCTTGAACTTTAATGCGTGAAATTCAGCTGGAGGGCACTAGTCTATATACCGCACCAGTTGGAAATGGAGGAGAATATATAAAATTGTTGTTTGAAAATTGAAACCATGGGTGGGCATGCAGGGCTTCATGTCTTGGCTGTTGTCCATGGGGTGGCTGCGTTTTCTTGGGATGTGGAATTTACTAGTAGAATTAAGGATAAACTCAAAGCAGGAGCATAAAGAAGACAGCTGACGTAATAATTTGTGTTTACTTTTAGACATTGATTTCTTGTAACCTTAGCTCAGTAGCACTATGCATGATCATGTAGAGAACTTTAGTGAACAGTGCAGATGTCCAAGAGACCAGGGTTATCAAGTCTGGAAATAGGCTTATAACCTTGTGACACATAAAATCAGTATTAGCTCTGATGCTGATGATAAAAATACAAATAATAATAATAAGTTGGACCACGCAGTGGCAAAGTGGGTAGCGCTTCCAGCGTATCCAGGTCCTGGCCTTGTGTGTGAGTTTGTATGTTCTCCTCATGGTGGCATGGGTTTCCTCCGGGGTCTCCGGTTTCTCCCACAGTCCAAAAGCATGTGCTTTAGGTGAATTGAATTGGGGCTTCTAAATTCACCATAGGTTTGAGTGTGTGTGTGTGAATGGTGTGTGTATGTCTCGCAGTGGCCTGGTGCCCCACCCAGGGTGAATCCCTGCCTTGTGTCCGTTCGCCCTGGGACAGGCTCCAGGTCCCTGCGACCCTAATAAGGATTACGCAGTTACAGAATGAATGAATACTACGTTGGTAAAAAATAAAAACCAACCATGCAGTGATCTGAAAGGGAACATTCTGTTCGGACATTACAAACACTTGGAGAACTAGATAAACTCTGAAAGCTCTTTTTGCAGATGCCATCAGTACTTTCAGAGTACAGCTCATTTTTTACGTTCATGAATTAATAACGAGTTTTCATTCCTCTGTGGTTCTTTACTGCGAGTCTGTTTCACTGATATCTAAATTAGGAAGGCAATGAACATCCCCGGTGAGGGTTTAAACCATTTAAAAAATGAAACTGAATGATTTATGAAACTGAATTGTCCGCTTATGTCCAAAGACACCTGAGCATTAAGTAAAAATTATGACTTTATGTAATAAGAACTAATCTCATTTTTTTTTATTTCACAGAACAGCACATAAACAAGAAGCTACACAACGGTCACTTTATCAACAACACAATGCAAATTAAATAATTATCTTTTTTTTCTCTGACAACAGATTTAAGTACAACTGGAGCTGGATTAGTTTCACCTTCAGACTGATTGTAACGTCGGTGATCAGAAATTCAATCTGTATGATTTTAATCCAGTATGAATCTGCAATGTGAGTAGTTTATAGTATGACAGTAATAACTGTGGAGTGATTTTAATCCAGTATGAATCTGCAGTGTGTGTAGTTTTTAGTATGACAGTAATAACTGTGGAGTGATTTTAATCCAGTATGATTCTGGATTAAAAATGATTTTAATCCAGTATGCATCTGCAATGTGCGCAGTTTTAACAAAATGACTGTAGTGATTAGGAAGTCATTTTAAACCAGTATGCATCTGCAGTGTGTTTGTAGTTTTTACAGTAATAATTATGGAGTGATTTTGATCCAGTCTGAATCTGCAGTGTGTGTGTGTGTGTGTGTGTGTGTGTAGTTTTTACAGTAATAATTATGGAGTGATTTTAATCCAGTATGAATCTGCAGTATGATTAGTTTTATACGAATAATGATGGAGTGGTTTTAATTCTTTATGAATCTGCAGTTATGCAAGCATTAATGCAAGCATTTTAATCCAGTATGAATTTATAGTGTGTAGTTTCACAGTCTGACAGTAATATCCGATTAATTTTCAGACCGTCTGCCCAGGGAAAACTAATCCAGCTCTGACAGGGTTTAAGTCTTAAGAGTACAGCTCGGCATTTTGATGAAGGATTTTTTTCCAATTCAATAAACACTTAATAAAATCACTTTATAGGCGAGTCCAGGATTTCCTCATATTCCTGTCTCCGGCTCTTCCCCACCCAGAAGAGCTTAACTGCAGTGAGGGCGATGACACTAACGATGATAATAAAGCCTCCGATAATGTCGTAGATGGACGGTGCCATGTGCAGGACAAGCAGCTGCAGCAGAGCGGCCACTACGATCTCCAGATGCTGGACAGTGCTGACTAGCGCAGGATGCAGGCGGTTCAGAGCGTAATACACACCCAGAAACGCCACGGTAGAGCACAGGCAGATGCTGATCAGGTACGCCCAGGTCTCTCCGTCCAGAGGGATAATAGGTTCCTGCAGGACAAACATGGTGCACGCGCCCCACAGCGTCCCCGTCCAGCCGAACGTAAACAGAGCCGTCCACATACTGACCTTCTCTTTAATCGACCTGTAGATTATCATTGAAAGAGCTGCGGTCAGCCCGGCCATGACCGTCATGGTGTAGCCAAAAGCTTCCTTCCAGAATCCAAGTGATATGTTCTCGCTAACGATATTGGGCACCATGACCAGGCAAAGCCCAAAAACGCTGCTGACCACGGTGACCATGTCGATCATAGCTAGCCGCTCCTCTATTAGCAAGAATGCTAAAATGGCGCTGAACACGGTCGTTGTCGCCCGCCACATGATGGTGCCGGTGCTAGGCGGGACGATAGCGAAGGAAGTGTAGGCGCACGTGATGGAGATGACGTTACACACGCCGTAGAAGAAGAGCCGTAGCCGGTAGCCGCTGGGCCCAAACGGCGCCTCCTGGTAGTAGTAAACAACGGCGACGGACATCACCTGGATGACGGACCGGATGAAGAGCAGCTCCAGCGAGGGGACTCTGGAGCGGTCAGCAGCCAGACGGGTCAGCAGGGCCACACAGCCGTGCGCTAAAGCCGCTAAAAACAGAGCGCCCCACGTCAGCCGCGAAGAAAACACACACGCCTCACCAAAGCTCTGCAGCTGGCCTCCGACCCCGCTGCTGACCTTCTGATCCCCGCTGGGTTTGGACTGGCCATCCAGAGAGCTGAAAAACATCCTGCAGGATTTACTGTGGGAGAAGGTGATCATAATAATAATAAGTATATTGATAATTATTCAGTGATTACTTATAACATTTATCAAGGCAATCTGAAGGGGCTTTACAAAATCATAAGCACAAACATAGCAGAGGAAAGGACATCAAAATGAAGAAGAACATCTCATCCTGGAGAAGAAACATAACACATCGTGGGCCCGCTGGTGGCTGAGTGGTTAGGGAGTTGCCCCTGTGATCAGAAGGTTGTGGGTTTGAATCCCAAGACTGCTAGTGGCACCACCGAGGTACCCTTGAGTAAGGTATCGTCCCCACACACTGCTCCCCGATGCTGGTGAATGTGTTAAATGTAGAGAAAGAATTTTGTGCTGTTCACACTGTGTGCTGTGGTGTGTTCACGTTGGACAAATGGTCACTTTACTTTACACTAATATAATTCACAATATGATAATAAATTATGCATCAGTTGGACCTGCCCACACTGTCTGACTGGCTGAAAGGCATGTTGTGATATCTGACAACAGCAGACTCTTTCCCCACACCTCACTTCTTGTTGCTAAGCAACAACAATGGTGACTGTACTCAAAGCTGCTGGATCGACTGCAACCAAATCACAGTGATTCACCACAACACAAAGTTACAAGGTCTCTGCTGCCTGAAGAGCAGGTGGTGGACATCTATAGGTTTACGTGTTTTAATGTCTAGTTCTGAAGATACTGAGAGTCAGATAGCACAGCGGGAGCTGCAGTGTTAAATAAATCACTGTATTCAGTGTATATCAGTCTTGTTTAAAAGTAGCTCTGCTGTTTTCCTGGGTTTTCCACTTCAGCTGTTTCCTGTGTTTCCTTTGTTGTATGATGAGTGTACAGTGCTGTTTAATCATGCTTTGTGTTTTGTGTGTTGGCCAATGTCAGATGTTTTAAATGATAAGAACCATCATTTCAAAATTTTCTGAGGTTTCTCTCAAACATTAAAGCTCATAATACACCACAGGAAACACACGGTAGAGGCACGTAACGGTGTAATAATATGAGTAATGCAGTAACAGTGTCCACACCTCTGGGGTCCAGTAGAGGTCAGCTTCTTTCTGTCTGACGTTTCCTCCACAAACGAGCTGAAATCCTCGAAACTCGGAGCATCATCATAGCCCTCGTCTCCAGGCTGGGGAAAGTGTGTGGCGTACTTCACTGTCACTGTGTTTGGGTGAATTTTTACTTTTTTCTTCGACCCCAGCAGATGTTTCGTTGGAGAATCGTCCATTTTCTTCCTGCTGCTGTAAAACCTGAAAAAAAAAATTAGAAGAAATAAGAGTAATTTACTGTCCATTAAATTCACATATTAACAGACCACTGACCCTAGAGTGCAACATGTCACATCACTATCCAACCACTATCCACAGTCTGTGATCAACACAGGATCTCTGAGTGCAGCTTATCAGAGTAAAGTGGGCAAAAGGGGGCGGGACATATTTCTCTGGAAGCATCCCATTAAAGTGGGTGGGAGCGGCAGAACTTTTGCATCTAGATACACACAATCAGAGTAAAGAGGGCAGGAGAGTCGGACTTAGTTATCTGGATGCACCCAATCAGAGTAAAGAGGGCAGGAGGGGAGGGGCTTATTTACCTGGCAGTCCCCCTTTAGAATAGGAGAGGTGAGACTTGTCCATCTGGATGCACTTTATCAGAGTTATGGTGTATGAATCCAGATGCATGCTATCTGAGGAAAGTGGGCGGGGCTTGTCCATACAGGTGAATCTTCCTAAAGTAAAGTGGGAAGGAGGGGGCGGGGCTAGGTTCTCTGAGTGAAGCCTATCAGAGTAAAGCGAGCAAAAGGGGGCAGGACAAAATGCGAAAAAAAAGTATAGCGGACAAAATGAGAAAAATCAGTGGGCAGGAGGGACAAAACTTCTGGATGGACCCAGTCAGAAAAAGGAAGGTTCACCTTATTAGAGTTATGATTCATGCATTCAGGTACACTCTATCTGAGGAAAGTGGATGGGGCTTACATACAGGCGCATCTTACAAACTAAAGTGCAATGGAGGGGGCGGGGCTTTTGCATCTGAGCCTCAGGCTCCAAGTTGTGGACACACACACACACACGCGCACACACACTCACACACACACAGACACGAGCTCATTAGTATTCAGTACAGCAACCTATAGTAAAACCATTTCATTCATCCTGAGTGATTCAGCCTGGATGATTCACGCACTTGTGTGACGCCATAACACTCGTAAAATGTAAGCCCCGCCCCCCCGCCCTCCCCAAAAAAACAGGTGAGACACTGCAGGCTGAGGATGATGAGGAGTGAAAAGAGCAGGTGGAGAGAATACACGCACACACACACACACACACACAGACACAGCATACAGGAGCAGTTTGACGGTGATTAGCTCTTTAATGCAAATACAGAAGCCAGCTGTGTGCTCTAATTGGACATTAGCTCTCCATTGTGGATGAATTAGTGACCTTCAGCAGGACAAACCAGGCTCTGGATCGTGAGCATATAACCAGTACACGAATAAATGAACACTCAAACACATACACACGACCAGAGATTCTGAAACACAGCTTCAGAGCTGCTGGAGTTTATTTCTCATTATAATTTTCTGTTCCACCTGAAAACACGGTGCAGCACTTACAGAATGTCACTCCCGTCCCATTTAAGGTGGAAATGAACATCTGAATTCGATGCTGAATAAAGCAGTTGTTAAGGAAACATACACACACAAGCACACGCGCGCGCGCATCTCTTACCTGTCCTCGCTTCACTCTTCCAGGCTCGTGCAGCTTCTCTGTTTTATTTCATCCTTCCAGTCTTTAATTCATTCATCCTCCTCGAAGCTTTAAAGGGCCCATCGTGAGGAGTAAACACCACCCAGAGTACAGATGTGTGAGAACAAGAGGATGAGAGAGTGAATAAATGAGAGAGAGCGAGTGAGAGAGCTGGAGGGGAGGGTCTGCTCTGCACATGCTCAGTGTTTTCTCCAGCTCCTAGTGATGATTATGGTCATACACTATATGGACAAAAGTATTGGGACAGACCTCTTTTCCAGGGTTTGGGCTAGGCCCCTTACTTCCAGTGAAGGACAATCTTGATACTTCAGCATACCAAGACATTTTGGACAACGCCATGCGTCCAACTGTGGTTTCGGGAAGAACCTTTTCTATTTCAGCATGACCGTGCCCCAGTGCACAAAGCAAGCTCCATAAAGACGTGGCTGGATGAGTTCAATGTGGAAGAACTTGACTGGCCCACACAGAGCCCTGACCTCAACCCCACCCAACACCTTTGGAATGAACTGAAACGGAGAGACGGCGAGCCACGCCTTCTCATCCAACATCAGTGCCTGGCCTCATACATGCTCTACAGAATGAATAGACACAAATTCCCACAGAAACTCCAAAATCTTATGGAAAGCCTTCCAAGAAGAGTGGAAGCTGTTATAGCTGAAAATGGGGGGCTAAATCCAAAATAAGTCTATGGATTTGAATGTGATGTCATTAAAGTCCCTGTTGGTGGAATGGTAAGGCATCCCAATACATTTGTCCATACAGTGAATTTATCATTACAGCTCATCTTTAATAATAAATGGAAAGAGGGCACACATGGGAAGGTTTTACACCATACTACCACCATACTACAACTTTAATTAAAAAGCCTATGTGTGCCCCTTCAGTTTATTTCACTTTGAGAAATCACACAAAATAACATTACAACTTAATCCAATACTGACCAGAAATACTATCAGTCCCGTCTCCCTTTGTTACTGTTGCCAGTCAAGCCTTCAGCTCAGGCCACGTGTTCCGACCACTGGCAACCTGGGCTTCTTTATGATAATGAGCTATAGGCAATCAACTGAAAGATAAACATGCTACTCTTTAGAGTTTTCCAAATAACGCCACTGTTTAATCTTTTGTTCCCAAAAGGTTACATTGGTCCACAACCCAACAAGTACCATTAGTAGCAGCCCCAGGTTTTCCCACTATGGCATGTCCTCGTTTCTGGATGTAAAAAATAAAAAATACCAAAAAAATTAAGCATGGACCAAGGTGTCTGAATGGTGATGTGCATGATATGTTCTGTGAAAAGATAGGGAAACTGCTCACTAACTTTAGAGTCACCGCATGCAAAACAGTGTTGGTTGATGTGAATCAGTTGATAATTACTGATACGTTACTTATTTATAATATCCGTCTTAACAGAATTAACAAACATGATGTGGTTGTTTACTTACATGTGACTTTTATGGATGATGCTGTCAAACGGGAGGTGGGCTAAATAGCCCACACACGCTTGAGTCCAAATTTTATTACTTTTGTTTTTGCACACACATCCCTGAAACATCTCTCAACCTGCTCGAACCACATGCAGCTTTTTATTGAGGCGGAGCAGACTTGTGGATGCAGGCAGCGTTTAAGACAACACCAGGGCTGGTGTTCACAAAACAGTCATACATAGAGCTGATCTCAGATCAGATTCCTCTGAATTAATACTAGGAGCTGTAAACATGAACTAAACTTCACCATGTCGCCGAAAGCTGCAGGTGCACACAACAGGGTCTGTTTTCACAAACCACTTCAGGAATACTGAGCTAGAATCCATTTTTGTGACAAAACCGGGTGTCGTAAAACAGTCATAAGGAGAGTTTTATCCCACTCCTGAGGTGATTTGCGAAAACAGACCCTGTCCGCTTTTTCTCCCACATCCAACACGTTGACCACTGTGTGCTCATTACCTCCAGACCTTCACGCGAGCAGCTATAAGGAGATAATCAACATCATTCACTTGATCTGTGAGTCAGAATGAAGAAAACCCATCATGTGTATAATCTGACTCCGGAGTCGGCTGGAGGTCCAGCTGCACCAGCCTGTCGTAAGACAGAACGTGTGTGATGTACTCCGGCTCAGAGGTTCCTCCTCATTCATATTTGATGATGTTCTGCAGATTCCTGCTGGTTTGGGATCTGTGTTCAATAGGTCTCCTCAGCTCAGAGAACCCCCCCCCCACACACACACAGTGAAGCTGGTTTCCTATTCACCAGTGACTTATTCTAATTTTCAGTTACACCTTAAATGATACAGATTTTGTGATTTAAGGCTAAATGTAAACAGCTTAATAAACACACACACACACAAACACATACACACACACACACACACACACACACACACACACACAATATTGAGGTCGTAAAACTGCTGCACAAAATGTGAACAAAAAATGAGAAAATTCAGAATCTCAAAGTGTTCAGTAAACAGCAATAGACTTATTTATGTGGATTCAGACACTGTATGACTCAATATTATATATTTTTTTACATTTCTAGCTAACACTGTGCCTGTGCAGATAAGATTTTGTAGTGTACATTTCCTATGTAAAGACGCAGGAGATTTCTACACATAGTATACACATGTGGCCCATTTACTGCTTGAAAATGTATCAAAACTGTCTCCAAACAGACAACTTTACAGTAGAAGGAAAAACATTATTTTGTTAAAAATGTGTTAATATAATGAGATGTAATTCTGGGTCACTCATCAGGAAATCTCCAGTTTCATAAGCTGTAAAAAAAAAAAAAGGAAAAAAAGAAAAGTTAAAGTCTTGGGATGCTGTGGGAACGGCATGGCCATGTTTCCATGGCAACTGTGCTGAGCACTGACCTCCAATAGACAAAATGCTTGAGAGTATTTTTATTCTTAAAAAATCAAACAAAACATCTTTAGTCAAAACTATTATATCACATTTAAAGGAGAAGTCTAAGATTATAGATTACAGTTAAAGGGAAAGTCTGAGACACTGACTGAAGTTAAAGGAAAGGTTTAAGATTATTGATAAAAATGAAAGTTCAAATATCTGAGATTATAGGTTACAGTTAAAGCTTGGTGGTTATCATTAAAGGGAAAGTCTGTGCTATATATTTACCCTGATTTTCACATTTTAGATGACATCGATAAGTAAATATTTTATTTATTTCTTTATTTTTATTATGCAACATTATGTTTGATTAGATAAAATGTGTAAAAGTCTATCTGAGTGAATGTACCAACTGTGATGTCACTGTTCTGCGTAATTAAATCACTCTGAGGCAGGAAGTCCATTAATGTCACTGCAGCACTCAGCTCCAAATCTGCCACACACATACACACACACACACAGCCAAAGTAGTCAAGAAATAGTTGAATACCAGTGAAAGTCTGTGGAAAAAACTAAAGACCAGATTGATGGCAAGAAAGCCTTCCAACCTCAAATCCCTGGAGACCATCACAATAGAAAAGTGGTCCCCAATCCCAGTGGAGACATCTAAAAAGCTTGGTAACATCGTTTGACTGCTGTGATGGCAAATAAAGGCTCTGCCATTGATTACTGAGAAAGGTTACGAATGTTGTACATGTCATTTTTTATTGTTAAAAACATGTAATATACATCTATCTATCTATCTATCTATCTATCTATCTATCTATCTATCTATCCATCTATCTATCTATCTATCTATCTATCTA
>JBBIGA010115482.1:0-10489 GCA_037576975.1 Alestes dentex | reverse complement strand
GTGTGTGTGTGTGTGTGTGTGTGTGTGTGTGTGTGTAAGGTTGTCAACCCTTAAAATTTTGAGGAATGTTGAGGAATTTTGAGGAATTTGATTGTTTGATGCTTGCATGGAACCCCAGTTGAACTGATATATGAACTTAGAAATTGATCTGATATATGAACTATGGGCTGGTCTGATGAATGATCTAATAATCATAGACCATGAATTACAACACTTATCCGCTGATTCACAATGAAACTGAAAGTGAAGAATATATCACTCCAACATCCTGCAGGCCTCAAATGGCCATGTTTTAATCAGATGTGCCTTAAACAGCGTTAAGCCCTGGGGCTGCATCCCAGACGACTCCCTGCTCCCTACACTGTGCACTAACTACACATTAAAATACTGGCCAGAAAAATAAAAGGAGCCATTTGGGAGTCAGCCACTTCATAATTCCATGCTATAATAAGAGCTGTACTTTGAGAGTAGAAGCCAGAGCCAGAATTTCATAACTTCCCTAGAGCGCTGTTTAGGGAGCAAGGAGCCGTTTGAGACACAGCCCCAGTGTGGGAAGAGGGATGTACAGGTACTAGTTTGAGGATCAAAAGCTACTTATGACACAAATAATTCAGAATCAGCATTAAAGACTGCTTTATTGTCATATGCCAACTATTATATAACAAATATGTAAAGTAGTTCATAAGTGACTGCAATATACAATGATAGGACACTTTTGTCCCTCTTGAACAGTCCATGCTTGCTTGGCAACACAGCTATGTTTCTTATTTGCTAATAATAATAATAAGAAGAAGAAGAAGAGGAAGAAGAAGAAGAATAACAACAATAACAACAACATCAATAAAACAACAACAACAACATCAACAACAACAATAATAATAATAATAATAACAATTATAATAATAATAAGGGAATATAAATGAAAATAAACAATATTTATTAAAAAGAGAATACCTATTATTTCAAATGTGTGTATTTCATCATACTTTATGTTGTCCTACATTCTGCAAGAGCCATAAGCCCATTGAGGCTGTGCATTATGGAGATTTTATCATGTGTAAATGAGTCAAGACTCACTGTAATGCAAGGCCTCTTGTAGCTTATTGTTTGAATTAAAAAAAAGGATTTTCATCAGCATTTAAAAATCTGACGTCTGAGGGTTAAACACAGGTGTTTTAGGTTCATGCTCTGATGTTCAGGCTCATGTTTGTTTGATTGGAGCCCCGGTGGACTCAGCACCCTCTCTACTTAAGAAATGCAAATCTGGTCAGATCAATGAGCTGATCAATTATAGATATGGGCTTTTCTATGGAGAGGGTCAGTGGAGGGTCCAGGGGCCCTCTTGTGGTCCCCTGGGGCCACATATCGACCGCTGAGCTGAGATTTAGTGGCGTAGGGCCAAACAAGGGCTGGAGGATACGACCTGCTTAATTACTGTAGCTTTTGACTTCACCAGACACACACACACACACACACACACACACAACCACACACAACCACACAAAGCCCCATCCTCCATTCAATGTAACAGCCCACTAGCAGCTATTGGATCTTATGGTCTGCATTCATAAGGCTACATACACTGCCGGTCATTATCGGCGCACACTGAGATTTTTTTACATTTGAACGTTACTCACTTAATATTTACTAAAAATGCACTTTGCTGCTAAATACATTTACAGGATACTCAAAATTTGAGTACCTTTATTAGACAGTAAATCATATTTTTATATCATCACTACTGACCAATGAAAATATACCTAATATAATTATAATTATAATGTGGATCACCAGACAAGTCTTAAGATTTTTAATGAGCTATTAAGTAACAGCTAATGGGATGAAACAGTCAATAAGTGCATTTAAAGTGAAAGGACAGTCTCTGCATCAGAGTCAGACATGGTTACAGATTCATTTCACGTTACATAGGAAACTTGTTTTATTTGTCATGTTTTCATTTATACATTTATAATGAGTGACAAAAATAAAAATCTGCCATTTATGAAAAAAAAAAAAAAGTGGTAAAAACCTGTGGGGTGCAGAAACTTTTGACGGATGGTGTAAAACCTACACAAGCCCTTCAGGTCAACTGACATAAACATACATAAGCGGTTTATCAGTACCGAGTCCCGAGCTCAACAGATCCTGCAGAGCATCTTCAGGTAATGCGTTTTTGTAACCTCATGCCAGATCTGAGGCACAAAGTTGTCGGTTATAACGCCATTTCATAACTTTTATTTAACCGTACGTCACTTCACACAGAGGACGGTTTGAGTTGTGTGTCGATTGTGAGGTCCTCATGTAGCTGTTATGAATGTGGTACAGTGCTACCAAGCAGAAACCTATGTTACTGTACATATACACTTAAGAGTATGAGGTGTATTTTGTGCATTCCCTATAAAATTGATACAAAATTTCAATGCATTCCTCATGTAGAAGTCTTGGTTTGGGCCCTAAACACATCTCTGATATGTCTGATGTATGTAATCCTGTTAGATCTCTTAGACCTGCAGGAGCTGGTATTGAAAAGATCTGAAACTAAACCTGGTGAAATGGTGTTTATCCACTATGCACTCCAACCAGCCACCCATCAGTATCAGATCTGCACCAAGTGCAGCTTTAAAAAGCTGATAAATACCACAATATTCTTCTTTTAAATATCTGCACTTCCAACACACTATCTTCTTTTATTTCCTATTTCCTATGCATTTTTATTTCTTTTAGTTTTGTACTTTCTACTATTTTTGTGCTGGTGTAATAGTATGTTTATCCTATTCCTGTAAAGCACGTTGGATGTGGTTTGTGTATGATAATGGGCTGAATAAACAAACTTGACTTAACTTGAGCTGACTTGTCCTGATATTAGGTAGTTACAAACGTCTGGTGGTGGTTTCCCGAGACACACACTGAAGTTTCGTCATCGCGAGCTGCGTCCAAAACCCAAACCCTGGATGTATTTTGAGCAGTTTATTATTGCATCAGTAGGCGGGAAAGTAGAGATGCTTTGTAGCTATATTGTACCTCTCCTTGACCTTCTCTAGCCCTCTGAGCAAAACACACACACACACACACACACAGATACACACATACACACACACAAACACACACAAACACACACACACAGATACACACACACACACACACACACACACAGATACACACATACACACACAAACACACACACACATACACACACACACAGATACACACACACACACACACAGATACACACATACACACACAAACACACACCCACACAAACACACACACACATACACACACACACCTACACATACACACACACATACGGACACACACACAGACTCACCCATACACACACACACAAACACACACACACACACACACACACTCACAAGCATGCTGGCGGTCCCACTCTTGACCTTTAAGTGTGTCCTCCTGTTGGCTGGTGTTGGGCACAGAGTGAGATGCAGCTGGACTCTGCTGCTCTTTTCTGCGACATACTGACACACACCCACCCACGCACACACGCACACACACACTCCTCCAGCCCACGTTCTCACTGCCACACTGCCACACTAACTCTGTGCAACTTTTCTGTCCCCCTTTCTGTGTCTCTTGGGCTAACTGTTTTTTAATAGTTTTGCCACTTAGTTTTGTCAGTGTACTTTTACTACACTGACAAAATAAAACATTATTTTCTCTTTACTCTATATGTACTCGAAATTTGGTTTTTGAACTGTAATAAGGCCTATAAAACTAATAAGCAGGTATATGCAAGTATAAGCAGATAAAAATCATCGTGGCAATCCTTAGATTACTTTAGATTTAGATTATCACATAAAAGACAGCTTATAAGATTTTTTTTTTAAAATAGCAGTACCAGTGTCTAGGGTGGCACTTTAAGAAGGGTGGCCCACCCTGAAACATGATTGCCCCCCCCCCAGTGCCCCCGAATGGCGCTAGAATACAATACTTTCAATCTGATAGTGTTCAACACCACTGGATCGAACAGAAGGAGAGACACGACGTCACTGCTGTTGTGTAAAATTATGCTTTTCTTTGCAATAGAACACAAAATGAGGAGCAGCACAGGCAACTGGTTCTTTTGCACAAACACATTTGCATATTACTCTGGTGACTGGACACATGCGGCTAAAATCGGATCAGGATCCAATCACATGAAGTGACCAGGTGTAAACAGACCATGTTACTGAATACCAGCACATATCTACTAATGAGTAATGGGAGCTTATTGGGAGCAATGAGAGCATCAAGAATTGATTTCCTGCCCTGTAAACATCTTCAGAGCCAGGAGTCCTTCTTTACTGAAGCTCGGAGTCTAGTGTAGCTTATACGGGCGGCCTGAATCTACACAGTGTTGAGTTGTTAGGTAATCTGAAACAGACTTGTTTATGTGGTTTCTGATACTCCATGACAGCTCAAACTGGGGACAAATCTCATGATTGGTGAGAGTCATGACAGCAAATGTAGTGCTTTTAGCCTTTACGGACTTTTGTCCAAACACAGCTCCATCCTTACTTTCCATTTCCTCATCGCAGCATCAGATAACTTTGGCCTGCAGCCCCTCATCCCCACCCCTCAGATTCATTACATTCCTTGCGTAGCCAGTAGAAGCATGAGGCGTCGCCGTCACCATATTTGATTTTTTTTTATTCCAGGGCTGGTTCCTCTCCAAGTAGTTGTAATGAGATGGATAATTATCTCTGCTGTTCGTATTTGCATGGCCCCAAGAGCGGGAACGTCGCCGCTACTGCGTCTGGCAGTGCAAGCTGCTAATGCTAATGCACAGCGATTACATGCTCTGGCCGCAGGCGAAACACACTCAACGTTTTAATCAGGAGTTAACAGCAGCCGCTGGGAGACTGCCAAACCGGATCGAGCCTGCCATTATGGCAAATGGCACCTTCGTTTGTTTGACATTTATATTTAGCTCGTTTTTTCCTTTGCTAGCTTTGGCTTTCTCCGTCTCAAACTCATTGAGGTAAACGAGTAAATGAGTGTTGGCACTCCCTGCTGAAGAATCCACTTTTGGACTAATTCGTAGTTGATGGAAGCTTGTTTAATGCTGGGTAAGGCTGGCCTGGTGCTGGTTTAGCCAGTCAGAGCTGACTAGCACACCAGCATCCACAACACAACGTGTACTGGTTTTGCTGGGAACCAGCAGTGCTGGCCTATGTTGATTTTTCTAGCTGGCCCAAAACTTGGTAAATGAGTCACTTCTTCCATAGTGATGGTACTTTAAAACAAGGCTGTGATTATAATATATGCTGGGGGTTCATCCCCGGTATTCAAATATGCTCAAAATGGCCCGGATATATTGATTTAAAAGTGGCATTGGTATGCTAGGACAAACCCCGCCAACCTACTTCAAAGCCTTTTAAGAATGTGTAATCTTTGGTCTGTTCCTAAATGAGCCAGCAGCAATTACGATCATTCTTGTTTTTTGAGTTATTTTTAGTCATGTCACTGTAGTGTCTTCGCACTGTTCATATTTCTGATTATTTGGGCTAAATTTGGGCGAAAATACTGACATGAAACCGATATATCATAAAAACGATTGTCAGTTGTGATACTTTAAATGATTAAAAAGTGAAAAATAGAAAATAAAATAGCAAAGGGTATTATATACAAAACGACTGTGAGTATAGTTTAGCAAAAGCCGAATGAGATGGTCCATTGCTATGATAATGTACCAAATAAAAAAAAAAAATAAAAGATTATCAAAGCACATCAATTGTTAGTAATGTTGATTTTGATACAGCATTAACGTCCTTATGGTAAGTGATGGTCCAGGGCAACAACCTACAGAAGCAGTCGCCCTGCAAGGTCACTTTTACCATGAAACAAACATTAAAGGATAACATGTTTTCCTCCTCCAGTGAAGGTGCCGTGTTAGAGAGAGGAGCTTTGTTCCGTCAGCAGTGGTATTTAATGTTTTTAAATAGGGTGCATTGTGCATGAGTTCAGTGGAAGCATCACTCTGGCTATTTCCGTCTGTCCCACGCCCACACAGTAGGGGGTAAAATAACATCACTGATTCGTCACTGCAGAATTACAGACCAGCGTCTCGCTCAAGCAGCCATGGAGGCAAATGTGTGTTATTTCAGATTTCAGCAGCATTCACCCAGCAATTAGCAGACTAAGAAAATAGCTCGGCAGAGGCAGGTGTACGGCTGACCTTACAGACACTGTTTGTGTGTGTGTGTGTGTGTGTGTGTGTGTGTATATCTATGTTTATATATATATATATACTGTATATATATATATATATATATATGTGTATGACGTAACCATAGATACGTCAGAGATCAGAGATGGTGACACACACACTTTGCGTCGTTCTCTCTCCTCTCCTCCCAGCCCAGGGTTTATGTTAGCAGCCCTCTCCCTCCTTCTTATGTGTGTGTGTGTGTGTGTGTGTGTGTGAGAGAGAGAGAGAGAGAGAGAGAGAGAGAGAGAGAGAGAGAGAGAGAGAGAGAGAGAGAGAGAGACTCTCTGGGACTCCTCCTAGAATAATCTCCATATATAATCACTGGCAGCGCACACAGGCATGGTGGAAGGCTGGAGTGTTTCCAGCTTGTGCCACTGGGAGCCAGAGAGGGTCTTCTGTTCCCCATATGTGGGTCAGGAGACCATATGCATCCTACATTTCACACTGCTGATCCAAGATCACCTCTTTTATCTACAATTATTGTCTTCATAACAATATGAAGCCTGAGTGTAGTAGCTGGTAGTTCTTAAAGGGCCCATATCATGGACAGCATGGTATTCACAACCATGAGCACTGAGCCTACTGCAGGTTAGCCCCACCCATTCACACCGAGGTGGTACAGAGTGTTGTTCCTGCAGACTTATTGTTGTTGGAGCAGAAGTTGTTGGAAAATGAATAAACTTCATGCTGCTGGGCAGCAAATGGATCATTGTGGCCTTCGAAAAAATCCAGACAGCTGAAATATGTGGATAGAGTTTTCATATTTTGGATTGTTTATTCTTTGTTTTTGACCGCCCCGCTGCTTTTTGTACAGTGGTGGTGAATGTAACCAGGGCTCACAGTGTCCACAGCACAATTACAGCCATTTTCATTTTCAGTTTTCCAGTGAACTCTGAGTTTCAAAATACATTCACTCCTCAATCCGTATGTTAAATAAACTGCAAAAACAGTTCTGAATTCATTGTTTCTGTGATGTCACAAAAACCAACACATTCACATGTGCCTCTTCGAGCTCCAGCAGATTAGCCCCACCCTTTCACTCTGACGCTTCGGCCCTCACTGCTTTTTAAATGACACTGGACAGCCAATCAGAATGGAGTTCATTTACATATATCAGCCTCAAAGGCACAGTAACAAAAGAATAGCCTGAGAGGCTTGAGAAAAGGCCTGTTAAAATGAATTATGCTCCATTGCAGTGTGCATAACCACCATAAAGTTGACCAAAAGGGGAAAAAACATAATTTAATGTTAAAAACGGTTTTATATTTTATAGCGGTATAATGATATATAAAGTTTTATTATGATAGTGACAGCTTTCAGGCAAGAATGTGCGCACATATGTTGAGCGTTTGTGTGAGCGTGCATGCATGTGAGTGTGTGTGTGTGAGTGTGTGTGAGTGTTCTCTGCCTCATCCAGTCCTCAATTGGCCCTATAATGCAGGTTTTCCCCAGGTTTTCTCCAGGTTGGAGCGGGTGCAGGATAAATAGGCAGAGACAATGGAGCGAAGTTCAGGAAGCTAGGCCTCATCTAGGCCAGACAGGCGTTGCTGAGAAGAGTGAAGATGTTTTCTACTGTGTGTCAAAACAAGACCTAACCGCAGGAGCTTGGCTGAGTGTGTACCCCACCATTAAGAACAAGGTCATATTTCTTTCAGCAGCCATCAGTGAGCTTATGAGAACCTCTCTCTCCGTCTCTATTACTGTTTCCTTCTGTCCTCTTCTGTGTCTCTTCACTTGGAGGACACCGAGTGTTCGCGGACGGTGAGCATATATCTATAGATGTAAATGTATCTACATCTGTCTGTATAGATCTCTTCCTTTTTTTACCATATAGCTGTCATGAAAATAATAGAAATCAGATGTCTAAGATGATTTGTTGAACGTGTGATTGTTTCCGAGACCATCTTTTTTTTTTAAATCTAAATTCCATCTAATATCAAAACTGACCTTTATTATATTAGTTCAGGTCAAGTTAAATGTTAGTTCAGGGAAAAATGCCCACTTAAACCAGATCCAAGTTGAGTGCAGTGTCCAAATTTTGCTTCTTTAGATTAGCGCTGGAGCTAAGAAGCTAATAAATAGTAGAAGTCAAAAGTCACCTAAATTGTTTCAGCCAAGAACAACCGCAAAACATCTCGTAACCCACTTGAACCCACGTCCAGCTCTTCGTTAAGGTGGTCCAGATGATGAGGTTTAGACTAACACCGGGGTTGGCGTTAATAAAGCAGTTATAAGCAGGACCTCGGATGATCTTTAATCAGATTCCTCAGATGTTTCTGGCAGTAATGTTCCTTAATAGGTGCAGTTCTACACAACATGAACGGTCTAAAACTAATGCTTTTAAAGATAATGTGGTAATAATATGTTAATAAAGTTGACCTTTGATGTAATTCCAGCCTGAAGTCTAGCCTGCTCACATGCTGTTGCCATGGTACAATGACTCTTGCTGAAAAAGCTTTGGACGGCTTTAATTGTATCTTAGATTTTTTGTTGCTTGCCCTTAATGGCTGATGTATGTAAAAAAAAAAAAAAAAAAAAGCTTTGTTCTGATTGGCTTATCTGTATTGCATCTAACCTAAAACACTCCTTATAATGTCAGGTTGAACTGTATTCTGTATTCTATTGAACTGTTGTAAGAAAGCATTTCTATCAAATTCTATTTTTTTTTGGTCTTTGAACTTAATTTTAGCTTTTGCTAGTCTGATGTGAAAAAAAAACAACAGCTGTGAGGAGCATCTTAAATATTTCCCTTTGACCTACTTTAGGTTTATAAGCAATTAAATCGCTCAAAAATGGACATTAAATGTCAAGAAACCCAGTGCAGAGCCAAAGTTGCCCATGTTGTAGAATCTTTCATGACGAAGTCCTCAACTTTCGATTTTAGAACTACAGGTCAACCTCTAAACTTGCTTGAAAAATCATCAGAAATACCTGATCTGTTTTCTTATATAAGAGTCACTGAACCATAGCAACAGCATGCGAGCAAGCTGGACTTCAGGCTGGATGAGAACTAGCATTTTCAAATGTTCACTTTGAAGGGCCACCCTAGTAGATAATCAAAATGACTATATTCATTAATAACAGTGACCATATCTGTGACAGACAGCAATCAAGATGGGACAGATCTGGTTCTACAGGAATGTCCAGGTCATCTTCACAACATCGGTGTTGTACGTCTGACTATGTCATCAGTATCCTCAAAGACGCCTCTTTCCATTCCCTAATTTATCCGGTCGGCCGGGTCCGAGCCGCTTTGAAATGTCAGCGCGTCCACCGGCGGCCATTCATAACCCGAGAGCTGTCGACGCCGCGGCTGGCTGAACCGCGAGCGCTAAGGAATATTGTCTCTGAAGTGAATTTAATTTCTTCAGGAGATGAGCCACCCTTGATGGATGAATCTGTCTCTTCCTTCCTCGCTCTCCCCCCTGCTGACCTCCTCCTCCTCCTCCGTCTCAGGGGGTAATCCCTTTCTTTTTTCTCGGGAGGCCATTTGTCAGGCCCGCCTCTTGTCCGGTGCCGCGGAAAATTCGGGCCGAACTTTAATCTTTTTTATTTACTTTATTTTCCGCCTCCCTCCCTCGTGTTTCATCCTATCCTCAGGCCTCGGGTGGGCCAAAGTGTGATATCTCTTCCTCATTCTTCCCATCTAGAAGCCTTTTAATTAAATCGGTTCATTTCCGACAGCGGCGCAGCTGAAAGCACGTTCTCCGATGGTTATCACAGGCGGTCGTTCAATTCCGAGGAGGAAGCGTGTCAAAGTAATGCAGATAAGCTCCATCTGAAGCGGCGTTGACCCACATTACATAATGACTTTCGAATTAGGTAGAAATATCGAGCAATTCAAGGCCTGCTCTTATCGTCTGTAGTTTGGGTTGGCCTGGTCCATTGGGGAACTCCGGGTGGGGTGTCCTGTCTGTTGGCCTTACTGTTGGTCAAACAACAGAGAGACCTATGTAAGCATACAGATCCAATTTGCTACCAAAATCTAACCTGAAAAAAGTGATACAGGGAGCCATCTAAGTGTTGATAATATCATTGTCATAGACCCAAATAGGCAACAAGGTTTATTCCGTCAAGCAGCAGATTACAAGAAACAATACTGTCAGAGTTCTGAAACCAAAAGACAGTCCAATTAGCAAAGAATTCCGAATCATCATACCCATGGGCGCCAGAACCATTATATCATTATATCACTTCTAAAAACCATTTGTTTTGCCCCCGCCCCACTTATCCACCCAGCAATTTGATAGAGGGAAACGGCTATACCCGACAACC
>JBBIGA010115431.1:0-10491 GCA_037576975.1 Alestes dentex | reverse complement strand
TGTGTGTGTGTGTGTGTGTGTGTGTGTGTGTGTATGTGTGTGTGTGTGTGTGTGTGTGTGTGTATGTGTGTATGTGTATGTATGTGTGTATGAGTGTGTATGTGTGTCTATGACTCACCATCCTCATACTTGGCTCCTTCGTATTCTTTCTTGTAATGGAGGCCATGTGGCTGCATGCTGAAGTTTCTCTTTGCCATATTCTTAAATGTGACGACAATAGCATCTCCAGTCTCGGCCCTGATGACGGGACCTGTGGACGGGAGGAGGGTTACTGGTAAAAGGAGGCATAAACACACAAACACTCACACACAGGGAAATACATGACATTTATAACACTGATAACAAGTGACATAATACAAAAAAAGATGAAAATAAAATGCTCTCTTGTGTATTATCCTCTGACTTTTCTCTATTTGCCAGGGTTTGTTAAGGTGTGTATTTTAGCTGGCAGTAACTTGATTTAAGTGTAGCTTTACAGGTATGAAGAACAGACGTAGACGATTTAAGCACAGATGTACGTCGCTCTGGATAAGAGCCATAAACGTAATGAAGTAAAATAGGTTCTATAGTTCAGTATTCTGGACAGAGATTAGATTTTCCTTTCAGTGTAGTCCAGGCCTAGGTTTTATGTCCCTGTTTCAGAAAATTAACTTAATATTTAAAGAAACCGTACCCAGAATGCCAAGGTGTTTCTCTGAGCCATGTTGCGATTTCTTGGTTTTAAAAGTGTTGTCAGTGTACGCGACGTATCTGGCCTTCCAGTACTTTCCCCCCAGCTTGCCCCCCTCTTTAGTGAAGAATTCTTCAGATTCACTGTAAAAAGAGAAACAGTAACTCACATGTGTGTCTTCACGCTTGTTATATGTGTAGGTTTTTAGGTGTATGTCACACTGTGTCGCTGCATGCATATAACTACCTGCCCGGCTCACTGAGGAGTTCGTCCGTGAAGAGGTTTTTCCCGGATGGGGCGTAGTCCCACAGCACCTCCTCTGCAGCGATAAAGTAATGTCTCTCGTGGCCGGAGGGCACTGTAGGTACGGCTTTACCTTTACAATCAGAAACCTGATAGAAGGCCTGCATGCCTGCTGCTCATCGGTGCAGAGACAAAAAAAACAAAACGTGTTTTGATTATGTTATGAACATCAAAAAAATAAAACAATAAAGCCAGTTCTGTCCCACTAACACACAAATATACCAATACAACAACAACAACAACAATGATAATAACTACTACTAATAATAATAACAATGAACAACAACAACAATAATAATAACTACAGAAACAGCAACAATAACAACTAATAACACTAACAACAATGATAATAATAATAATAACAACAACAAACAACTATACTACTACTACTGCTGCTGCTAATAATAATGACAACAATAATAATAACAATAACAACAATGATAATAATGATAAGTACAATAGTAATGATAACAACAACCACTGTAATTATATTAATAATAACGATAGCAATAACAGCTATAATAATATTAATAAGAACAACAAATACACAACAACAACAACAACAATAACAACAACAAACAACAATAACAACAACATCAATAATAATAATCATATTAATAATAATAACAGGATACCTCTCATGTGATCATTGACCTGGCAGCTCAGCATCCACTTTCCTGGAGTTTGGGGAATCATTTCTGCAGTGATAAAACTGGCAGGAAACACACTGAGCACGTCGGTGCGGTGCCCGCGGTCCAGCAGGGTGTGGCCGTGGAAGAAGGCGGAGTGGATGTCGACTTCATTTCCGATTCCGAAGAGATGCCAAGACACCGTACGTCCGGCGCAAACAGGCAACACTGGAAGGTTTCCGTAAACAAATCCGTTTATCGCTGGAAAAGGACAGAAAACCAAAGAGAAACTTAACGTGACCTACCAGGGGTGGAAAAAATAATTGATTCCTAGATGCACAGCAGTTCTCTCAAAACTAACAACTACCTCAGCAAATTATTAACAGACTAATTTTGTAATTCTCAGAGTTTCAACACATTTATGCACAATAAAAACAATATTCTTTATCGATGGGTTAAAGTGCTAGATGAATCCATTTAAATAACATGAATCAAATAAATTGCTATAATAAACTGTCCATTTAACACAATGTCATGCATAATTATACTCCAGCATGTCGGTACGGGTGCAGCAGCAGGAATCTAAAAACAGCTTGAGGACACAGGATAAGGAGATTGTGAGGGAGACATACAGACTTAACAATGCCCACAATATAGAATACATTCAAATTCAACTGAGCAGACACTGACTCTCCATGATGAATACAAGGTAAATAACCCTGAACAGCTTACAGTGCAGGAGGTTGGATTCGCGAAAGTCCTCGTCTCTTTCCGCCCCAGGGGAGAACCTGTTGACGTTGTCATCAAGATACCAGCTGAGGTTTTCATCCACCACACTGAACATCAGGAAATAATCGGCATCCACATCAGAACGCTTATATCCAGAACTGTCCAGAGCTCCTAAGACAAAAATACAGATAAAGGAATATTTGTAAAGCACATGCAAGATGCGCGTGATGAGCATGTTTGGGTGTAAATTTGTGTATCTGTGTGTCTTCTGTGTGTGACTCACCCCTTTTGCAGGTCAACAGTGCACCAATAAGTCCAGCTGCGATGTCTTTAGGTGCATCTACATGCGAGTGGTAGATCCATGTAAGACATTTGGAGTCTGACTCTGTAGGGGCAAACTCTTCTTTCACCTTCCACGTGTACTTGAAGCTTCCATTTGGAGCCACAGCATCATCGAGCTTCTTCTGACCAGACGTGCCATCCGGATACAGAGCACCTGGAAGACAGTGACACCCCACTTTAACGCAGATCAACAGTCGCGGTTTCAGTCCATAACAGACTCTTCCTGAGAACTGAACTAATAAAAATTGTTGTCTGAAACCCCCACACTAATGCGGAAACCGCAGACATCCTCCGCATTTTTTTTTTTACTTTTGTGGCCTCGTGCTGGGACGAGGGGGGGGGGGGCGTGGCGGACGAGGCCCGGACATCACAGCTTTTTTCGTGACAATATATCATTTTTCATTTAGTGCTAAATTATTAAGAAAAATATAACTTGCTAATTTTGTAACATAAATATTAACATTAATTCAGCTACATTTCCATATTTAAAATAACTATAAAGGTTTTGGTTCTGTGGTGAGAAAGAGAAAGGCGTCCTGGGACGGTGAAACACCGCTGTAAGGTTTGAAAGTAGCCAATCCGAGAGCGTTATTTATTTCCCCCGTGGAGCGTCTCGAGTGTTCTCCTGTTTTTAGTTCTGTTCTTCTTAAAGCCCTGTATTTTTATTACTGTTAATTAAATGAATTTATTACTGTATTTACCTGCTTATACTAAAGAAAACGGGCTGCATGCATTACAGTCCAGTCTATACAGGGGTAACATCGGTATTTACATTCTAGCTCTGCAGTGTAAACTGTATTCAGTGTAAACTGTACAGGTTTATCTTTACATTTTCAAAGTGTTAAATTAAAGTGTTTTGGGAGCATATTTGGGTGCACATTTAGGGTTTACATTATAAAACTAGGCATTTTTAGGCATTTTTTACCACACAACAAATTCACAGTTTTTCCACATTTCAAGGTTGTACTTGAACATAAACCCCATAAATATATATATAGTTAAATCTCCAACAGTGACTCCTGCAGCAGTATGAGTGTTCCTTGCAGATAGTTCCACCAACCCATGGTTCTGCTTTTGTCTTTATTGTTGCTGTGGGGATGATGTTATTAGCAAGAGCCCTAACAAATTTATGTCTTCTGCATATGACGGGATCATGCCACTGAGTGTGATCTGACTGGGTATACCAGTGCCATGCCTTCCTCATGACTTTATACTTGGATATGGTTCTTCACACTTATCTAATTTTCTTTGAAGAACTAAAATATTTCTTTTACAGCATCACTCACGGATCTTTTGTGGCACCTTTTTTAAAAAATAGTGTAACATCAAGAAAGAAAAACATATTCGTCTACCAGCATTTTATCATTTGATGACTCACTAATGAAAAGGCGCATTAGCCTCGACTCATGTGGTGCATTAATGGTCCAGGGCCAGTGAGGATGCAGGGTGTGCTCTCCAGAACATCCCTACTGTACCAAAGTGGACTCATGGACCTGATGTTCACCAGACCTGGCCTGAGCTTCTCAATCTCTTCTACTCTTTGTGTTTAAACAGATGAATAAAATTTGTGTACATACAGATACACAAACACATTGAGTGATTATAAGAAATAAGAAAAGAACATCCTACCTTCAGAGTCTTTCTCGTAGAACACTCCATGTGGATGAAGTGAATAATTCCGAGATGCAAAGTTTTTCAAATGCACCACAATGTCATCACCCACTTCAGCGCGGATCACTGGTCCAAGGAAGCCGAGCCAATCCGGCTTGGGGATTTCGATGGAGAAGTTCTTATCTGAATACTGCCGGTACACAGCCTTTTTATAGACACGTCCAATGCGATTCTGGCCACGCTCCAGATACACAGAGGCATGTCTTATAGAAGAGAAAATGAGAAAAAGCATGAGAGGAAAGAACAGTTACAAAATCTACAAACTTACAAATTTATACTGCATTAAAGAATCCCATGCAGTTTTAATCAACGATCAATACCCTTGAAATAAAATACAAAACGATTCAGAGAATATTAGAGCAATGCAGGTTTTGTACAGTTCGTTTTATTTAAGTATGACTCCTGTCTATAAACATGGATGAAAGTGCAGAAACACGTTTCAAGACAGCTGTATAATGATTTTAGCATTGTAACACACTTTTCAACACACTTTTCCATTTTTCAAAATAAAAGTGTGTTATAAAGTATCATAAACTGCATAAGCAAGGCTAAATACAATTAATTCATGGAGATTAAGTAATATCTTACAACCTTCTACTGACTGGTCGTTTTTATTTGTAGTGAAGTGGGATCAGGTTTGTTATTTAGTTGATGATGTTGATTAAGTAGTTTGTTCCACATTATTACAGAAGTCACATTTCTCACGGGGAGAAAGTTTAGGTGATCACGTCAAATCTGTAACCTTAAAAACAGTTAAAGTTAGAGACTTTGTGTCCAAACAAGAACTGATCTACGCTTTCATTTCCTGCAGGGTTGACTGTTTGGGGATTCCCTGAAAGTCCATTAGAGCATCAGCTCATTAAAAATGCTGCTGCTAGAGTTCTAATCAAAACCAAGAAAAGAGAACATCACTCCAGTTCTCAGGTCCTTACAGTGGCTCTCGGTTCGGTACAGAATTGATTTCAAAACTTTACTCATCGTGTCCAAGTCACTCATTAGTTTGGGTTCTAAACCCATCTCTGATATGTGAGATGTTTCTGATCCTGGTGGGTCTCTCAGATCGGCAGGAGCTCCTCAGCTAGTGGAGAAAAGATCTGAAACTAAACCTGGTGAAATGGTGTTTATCCACTACGCTGGATAAACAATACTTTATGAAAACTGAAGAGCGATCATCAAACTGTGAAAAGATTTGTGTGATTCAGAGCACGGATGAAGGCTTATTAAGAAAAGTTTCTGTCAGATAAATTAATTACAAGTTTAAAGGTGCAGCTTTTAAAAATCCACTGATGAGCAGCAAACAGGCAGGTGGAGCTCATAGAGAAACATCTGCAGTGGGTTCAGAAATTCAAGAACATTTTCAAACAGTTTATTGATGAATGCTGTGCTAAACTGGATGGACTAGATGGATCAAGTTCTGGATGTTTGGTGATGGCCAGGAGGAGGTCAGGAGGTGGTGGAGCGCTGTTTTCAGATGTTTGGTCTATTTAGGGTCTCTGAAAGTGTCAAAATGACTTCTGCAAAATATGCAGAGTTCTTAACTGACCCTTTCCTGCCATGCTATAAAAAACCATGCCTTCTTGAATAAAATCATTGTCATGCGACACAATGTACCATCCTCTGCTGTAAACAATGAACCACTGACTCCTTAGTTTCTAGGGGCACACAGGGAGAAAAGTTCATCCTCGGACCTGAACCCTACTGTGAACCTTTAGAGCAGAGGTCCCCGACCACCAGGCCACGGTCTGGTATCGGTCCGTGAGTCATTCGGTACCGTGCCGCACAGAAAGACTGAACAAAAATATTTTATTGATAATCAGAGTCCGGAAGGTCTTTTATTTTGAAAAAAACGGTCACGTGATACAGTACATGAAAAAATTAGCCCATGAGCTAGCAAACATGAGTAAAAAACAAACACTCTTTGTTTTTAGTTGTATCTGTACCAGTATGTGAAAATATTGTTTAACATGAAACTGGTCTGTGGCACAAAAAAGTTTGGGGGCCGCTGAAGTAGAGCATCCATAAAAGGAAGATCGATGAGAGTGGGTGGCATTAATAGCAGCTCTGGGAGGCAATTCTGGCATCTTCAACTGAGATACAGGCAGAAACTATACATGAAGTTCAATTTCTTTGTGCAACAAGTACTACATATTTCTGTTGAATGTTTTGCATAACAGTTTGTAGCACTGCATTTTAAGATGTTTTGAAAGTATGTTAAAAAGCTGTTATCATCATCATCAGTAGTTTTGTTTGTAATAAAATCCACATTATAAAATCATTGTTGAGGATAAAAGAGATCCTGAACCACACTGACTCTTTAGAAAAGCACCGTTTGGTGAAAGTGGAGGAGTTTTACTTCTGTAAAGGTCTTCACATCATGATCCTTCCCCATTTTAATAAAAAGCAGACCTACTCATGCAGCAACAAAGGAAGGCATTTTGTTAATTTAACTTCCTGCGCTTTCTTCCTCATTTTTATTCTTCTTTCTTTTTTTCTTGGTTTCAGGTGGAAACTGTTCTGCTCTAAAAAGCAGAAGTATCAACATCCTGTTGAAATGAATGAATGCTATTTATTTATTAAAAAAAAAGATTTTCCCACATCTGAATCTGAGGCCTCATTAAAAATATAATTGTCCGTGACACTAAACATTCTTTGTTTATTTACATAATACATTTGCTGGAATTACTGCAAGAATACATGAAGTCAGTCATAACGTGTACACACTCTATGGATAAATACATTAGAACACACTTCTTAATAACAGAATTCAGGTGGCCTCTGACTTCCAGTGGAGGTCAGTTTTAATGCTCCAGCAGACCAAGACAACTTTGTGGACCCAGTTTGGGGAAGAACCTTTTCTATCTTGTTTTGTTTGGAAAAAGGATGGCAGTCTCAATATGGTCATGGTGAGGTACCAGCACCCTCTTCCACACAGATCCCCTGTTCCATAGAACAGCTCTGTGGTATCCAAGGCATTTACCAAGCTTTGAGCTCGTCCAGCCTCATGCATGTTGGGGTGGGTGATGGTGTTTAGGACTATATCTGCCTACAGAGTCACATCTGGGTCTGGACCCAGCGACCTTAATCCCATCACTCAAGTTTACGTTCCTACTCGCTCCCTCCACTCCTCCAACAACATTCTGGTTCCCAGTGCAGACCGGTCTCATTCTGGTTCCTAGTCCAGACTGGTCTCATTCTGGTTCCCAGTGCAGACTGGTCTCCTTCTGGTTCCCAGTCCAGACGGGTCTTATTCTGGTTCCCTGTCCAGACCAGTCTCATTCTGGTTCCCAGTGCAGACAGGTCTCATTCTGGTTCCCAGTCCAGACTGGTCTCATTTTGGTTCCCAGTCCAGATGGGTCTTATTCTGGTTCCCAGTCCAGATTGGTCTCATTCTTGTTCCCTGTCCAGACGGGTCTTATTCTGGTTCCCTGTCCAGACGAGTCTCATTCTGGTTCCTGGTCCAGATGGGTCTCATTCTGGTTCCCGGTCCAGACTGGTCTCATTCTGGTTCCCGGTCCAGACCAGTCTTATTCTGGATCCCAGTCCAGAATGGTCTTACTCAGGTTCCCAGTCCAGACGGATCTCATTCTGGTTCCCAGTCCAGACTGGTCTCATTCTGGTTCCCAATCCAGACTGGTCTCATTCTGGTTCCCAGTCCAGACTGGTCTCATTCTGGTTCCCAATCCAGACTGGTCTCATTCCGGTTCCCCACTGGTAGAATGAGCTCCCTAATCCCTCTCTATCTTCAAACACCTCCTGAAGACTCATCTGTTCAGCGAGAACCTCCTATCCTGATCTATCTTCTTGCACTACTCCTACATAAAGATTTAGCACTTAATACCATCGTCTGGTTCTCACACTGTCCTGAAACTTGAATGTTTCCTCATATTGTTAGTGACTTTGGATAAATGCCTCTGCCAAATGACTGTAATGTAATGTAATCTGTCCACAACATGTTAAATAGACTAGGACAAAACTTCCAACCCCATCAAAAAAATTGCAGATCATTTTTTTTTGCCAGGACAACAAATGACGTCGTACTTGTAACAAACTGCTGACCAATGTGTTACTCACGTATTATCATGATTATTGCCTTTTGTGGCCAGCAGTGTTGACACAACATGAAGAGATGAACTCAAATATAAGATAACCATCTCTACACTGCAAACACTCAACACAGATCCTCTTTTTGTATCGTGCTGTATTTCCTGTAACCGAGTGTTACCGTTGGAGAGATGAAAACAACAGGATGCTTGCTATCATTAGTCAGAAGCTGAGAAAGAACACCAGCTTTTCACTGTGATGAAGAGAGTACAGGCAATGTCATTGTCAAGCAATCTAGTACTGACAAAAGGTCTTTGGAATAAAGTAAAGTGGCCCCTTATAGTCAGGCGTAAACACACCACAGTGTGAACAATGTGAAATTCTTTCTCTGCATAAAACCCATTTAACCCATTCATCAAGTGAAGCAGGGGGCTGCCACCAACGAGGGGCGCCGGGGAGCAGTGTGTGTGGACGGTACCTAACTCAAGGGAACCTCAGTGGTGACACTAGCAGTGTTGGGATTTGAACCCACAACCTTCTGATTGCAGGGGCACCAGGCCACAAGTAGCCAAGTGCAGTATATATACATGATCCTGCAAGATTTGCCTCCGCACCCCCTCATTACTTTAAGAAAACACTGATCAGTGACAACAGGAGATTTGGGCATTTCTTTGAAAAAGACAACTTTTGGACAGTCAGCAGTTCACGCTTGGAATTTTATAGATTTACATAGAGAGTGCAGCATATTTGATTCTTTTTATGCAAATTTTAAATCCTGCCTAAGAAACAATCAAAGAATATTTCATTATTCTAAGTATTAGTCAACTAGTAAACTGAAAATGGTCTGTTTACAGAAATGTTTATTACTGTCCAAGGTCCCTAAACATCTACCCTGAAAAGTTTAGTCCTGACTGTAACACAGTGTAAATTATTCAAAACTTCATCTTGATTTAATCGTATTTCTCAAGCCAAGCATGGAAGCACTCATTTTTGTTTAATGCTGTGAGGTATTCACAGTTTTTATTGTTACTAATGGTAGCACAAAGTATTTTGTCACCTTTCTGCGACTGCAGTTTTTGTAATAAAGTGACAATTTCTCATATGTGAACGCACAAGTGTGTGGGCACGGCACCTTGCTCAAGGATACCTCAGTGGTGCCGCTGGCAGTCCTGGAATTCAAACCCATGGCCTTCCGATCACAGGGCCAACTCCCTAACCACTGGGCCACCAGCTGCCCCATTGTATGTCTTTTCGCTCTGACAAATATGACTCAGAGGAAATATTTACTATGGAAAAGATACTGACACCCCATCTGCTGTCTATCCTTCCTGCTTGTAATAAAACACACCGGGTGGAAGTTGATCTCCTGAGTTTGCTGACCATGCAGTCTTCAGAGGTTTAGCGGAAGCCGTGTCACATAAATGTAAATGGTTACTCAACATATTTTAAAGTCTAAAGTAGTACTTTTAAAGTACTTTGTACAACTGCTGTAACAAAAAGGTATTACTGTTTTCATTAATCATTGACTTTAATAGGTGGACTTTATCAGAATCTAAATCTTTTTCAAAAACCTGAACAAACTGCATCTTCAAATACAGAATCTGAGGCTAACAGAAGGTTAGCTTGCAAGTTTGCTTCCAAAACACATTGTTTTTTAGGTTTTTCTGCATGTTAAAAAATATAATGTAACACTGGAGAGGGGGTTACTCATAAGGAGACAGGGAATAAGCCACTGTCCCTTTAAATGTATGTGCACAGCAAAGTCTAAAGCATTACTACTGCACAGTCTTCTACAGAGCAAAGTCTTGGGGTGGAGAGCTGAGGGCTGGAGTCCAAACACAACACACCAACTCAACCTGGGACCTTACAAGGGTTGGGGTCATTCTACAGTTCACACAAAATGTCCAATATAGTAAAACGGAGTCAAATTGTTAATATTTGTGTATTGCCAAACTCATTAGACTTATACCCACCTACAACTCCGGAAAAAAATAAGAGACCGCTGCAGTTTATTTTAAAATCAGCATCTCTATGAGTATGAAACCATTCCACTCCAGTGTCTGTTAAATTCCTACACAAGCACCTCATTCTGCTTTATGAGGGACT
>JBBIGA010115410.1:0-10491 GCA_037576975.1 Alestes dentex | reverse complement strand
TGACACAACCCTCTGCATTTATCCGGACTTGGGACCGGCACAAGGAATCACTGGCTTGTGACCTCTTATGGTTGCAGTACATAGTGTCCACACTAATTGTCTGTATATTGTTTGTCTATTGCCGTAATTTACACTCTGTTGACTGTTGAATGTTGTGTGTTGCTATATGTTGCACTGTGGTCCATGGAGAAAGGTTGTCTCATCTCACTATGTACATGCACACAGCTGCTGATGGCAATAAAGTAACCTTGAACCTTGAACCTTGAATTATCCTTTGTTTCAGCCAACGCCAAAATTTACTGGTAAGTAACATGGTCTTCATTCATAGTGCATGTCGTTCCATATCAATGATAACGCAGGTCAACAATTTATTTATTTTTTTTAACTTTTTGAATTATGAGTAATATTAGATTTGCAATAGACTTGCATGCATTTTTATTAAACCGCAGACACCAATCAAGTAACTGTTTCAATATTTTCAATGCAAAGTCAGGTAGGTACACACGGTGACATAGAAAAACACTACAAAACCCACATAAACTTATCTCTGATGATTTTGACCTGTTGACCTGTGTAATGTTCCTGTATATGATTTTAGTGCTTGCTTCCACAAAGGTCTTCTTAAAATAAAGTCATTGTCAGAATAACTGCAATTACTCTAATAACTTGAAGCAAGTCATTTTGTTCTCCATTAAAACAAATAGACAGCGAACTTCTGTTTTTTGCTCTGCAAAATGAGCAAAGCAGGTGTACAGCAAGGCTCCTGCAAACAGTGTATAATATGTCTAATGGTGATTCAGCCATGTGTGCACAATTCCATAATGGACTAGTTGTGCACTATATGGGTGTAGAAACTCAAATTTTATAACTTACACACTAGAGACCCATTTCACATATAAAGTACATCCAGCATAAGACTGTATTAACAACATTTTGAGAGAGAAAACTATATTTGTATTAAGGTTGTAGTATCAGTGTCAGACATTAAAATGTGGTGTTTTACTCTTAAAGGTGATACATGGTTTTCTTAACTACCTTTATTTCTTAGGTGTGATACTTCATAAACAAATTTTAAAAATAAACTGTCAGTCACTATACTTTAATGCCTTTTACATTAAACAATGTTTTTACTCGATGAACCATCTTGTGTTATCTTGCACGTTTTGCAGTATATATTATTCAGTGCTTATGAATATGCTATACACTTCAGGTAGCCTTCAGCTGTGTCCCACTATAGTACTTTATTTTTTAGGTGAAGTATTTGTAAACTTAGATCTATTTATAGATATATAGGTTAATTTGTAATCCTCCCCTTTTTTACCCTCACTGTTGATCTGTCTGGGTGCTGCTGTTCTGTTGTGTTCTATGTTGCACCTATGGTCCAGGAGGACAATATTTTGTCTCACTGTGTACTATATGTATATGGCTGGGATGACAATGAAGCTTTACTTTACTTTTTTACTTTACTTTAAGTGATGCTGATTTCTAAATGGAGTGCAATTTTGGGGAATTTCCAAGCAAATATGCATGCACCTATTTTAACCTACATGTTTATATGTTTCATTAATAATGATACATGCAATAAAATAAATGATCTAATCACTGGTTTAGTGATTTAGTGGTTTAGTCGCTCACTCTCTTTCTCTCTTTTCATATTCAGACTGAACCCCTGCTAGGAAATTAAACCATTAAGAATTCTATTTTATTCTTTATTGTCTTCTGACCTGAACTTCTGAAAACTAGTAAAAGAACAGGATTATATGAAAAGAAATGTGCTCATCCTATGATCAGTATTTGCTCATTCCTCATTTCTTTGCTCTGTTTAATATTGACTTTGTATACAGACAATAAATAAGAATAGGTCTTGTCCTTTGATGAAAAACCTTGCTGAGTTTTCCACCATGTGTTACCTTACACTAAGGCCACCTTCACAGCATGTCCTCTACCAGGTGTTTTTGCTCTTCAGCTGCCTTTCTCTCCCTCTCTCTCTCTCGCTCACTCTCTCTTTCTCTCTCTCCCCCACACAGTCCCAAATTAACAGCATCTGTGCAGGTGCAGGTGTATCCTTGTATTTTTATCACTTTCCTATGGGTCACAGGACTGCGTTTCCCAGATAAGGAGAAACAATGCGTGGGGTGAAGAGTGATTGTGTGTGGACCTTTGTGGGATCTCCCATTTGGCGACTCTTTCCTTCTTCTCTCTCTCTCTCTCTCCCTCTCTGGATTTTGAGTCCATATATTTTAAGTGCTTAGTCAGTGTTTAATAACAATTCCCCTGTCACCACAAATGACAACTACTAATGTAATAATAAGACAGCACTAAAAGGTACCACTATTTTTAGTAATAATATAGTCATAAGCATTATTATATACAGTGCTCAGCATAAATGGGTACGCCCCTTTGAAATTAAACCTTTCAACCATTTCTCAGTGATTATAAGGACGATTAGCTGTATTTTTACCAACCAGTTTCATTAAATGTATTCAAGAGGAATCTTTATTTGTCACATGCATAGTCATACAAGTACAACACACAGTGAAATTCTTTCACCGCAATTAACCCATTCACCAAGTGAAGCAGTGGGCCGCCACCAGTGAGGTACCCAGGGAGCAGTGTGTGGGGACGGTATCCCAGCAGTGACACTAGCAGTTGGGATTTGAACCCCAACCCTCTGATCACGAGGCCAATGGCCTAACCACTAGGCCACCCAGCTGCCCATGTGGATTTCATGTTTAATAATAATACATTTTGTTCAAATGAGGTAATGCAAAAATGATTATACCCTAAAAACAAATTCTACTAAGTCTAATATTTTGTATGGCCTCTTGTATGGACTTTTAAGAACATTTTAAGCATTTAATTTTTTTTTAGATACTGTATTCTGGACATGCCCACAAGTGTCTATTGGGTTGAGATCTGGTGACATGCTCAGCCACTGAATCATTTTTACCCTGTTCTTCCTCAGAAATGAACCAGTGGCCTTAGATGTATGTTTTGGGTGATTGCCGTGCTGAAAGAGTGCTCTAGGACTTAGGGCACGGAGTGATGGTAGCATTTTCTCTTTCAATATTTCACAGTACATCGGTGAGTTGCTATGCCATACAGTTTGGAACCTATTAAAGGCCTAAAAGTATAGTAATTGACAATTTATTTATAATACTGTTATGAAGCATCACACCTAAGAAATAAAGGTAGTTAAGAAAACCATATATCCTCTTTAAGGGTAAAATACCAAAATTTGACGTCTGACACTGATCCTACAACTGCCGATCCCAACAATAGTCCAATACTATCGCTTTCCTTCTCAAACAACTTTTTCCCTCTTAAAACCTTGTTAATACATTCTTGTGTTGGATGTACTTTATATCTCTAATGTGTCTCAAATGTAAAAGTTTGAGTTTCTACACCCATATAGTGCACAACTTGTCCATTATGGAATTGTGCACAAATGGGTGAATTGTTAGACATATTATATGCTGTTTGGGGGCAATAGAAGGATTTAAAAAAAAAAAACCTAAGAATTACATGTGGGATGGTTGAGTTTAAACAGTTTCCTACCAGTGCAAGTGGTGTCTGTATAAAGCGGGCCTTCATGTGACTGAATGCCCTTGTCTCATTCACTCCAAACTTTGGACGAACACACACGCGTTACGAGAGCTATCAATAAATCATGGCATGTTCAAAGCAAGCGAGTCTGGATTCTTTCTTTTGGAAACGTCCATCAAATGATGCTCTTCCACTCCACGTAAAATGTTGATTTAAAATTTTTGGTGCCAAATAATCTCTGTGGGTGACTATACCTGTAATTTAAGTTATGTTAAAAGTCAGTTTGCACATTCAGCACCATTTGGCAGTTTTCAAAAGTGTAGTTTAAAAATAAATAAATAAATAAAAAATAAAAACATAAAATAAAAAAGTGAAAAAAAAACTAGGTTTCTTGGTTTTTATATATAGCCATAGGTACATAATAATAATAATAATAATAAGAATAATAATAACAATGATGATAATAACGATAACAACAACAACAGCCTAATTACTATATATCTGTATATTTACTTGGCAATAATATATTTATTTGGCAATAATCTAGCCAAAGCACTCCTGTTAAGGTCATGTTTAATATTGTTCTTACATAGGCATAAGCCCTAATAATACTAATACTTATAGTAATAACAACAGTAGTGGTAGTGGTGTAATAATAATAATAATAATAATAATAATAATAATAATAATAATAATAATAATAATAGTAATACTGTCTATCTATAGTAATAATATCTATCTATCTCTCTATCTATCTATGCGGATACGCATCGGGGGTGGGGGGGTCGTTTATACAAGTCCCTGCAGCCCCAAAGCCTGACATGACGGGTCCCCAGGACAAATAAGTTTGAGAAACGCTGGAATAGCATACCAGCCAGTAAATACACAAGGCTATCCTGCTACTTACCTCTGTGTATACTTCTGTTCGAAAGAGTGCACCAGGCTATAGCTCATGCTGAAATATAAAAGAATACAACAGAAACTCCCCCAAAAATTACTAAAATACTTTTCACAGATATTGGAAATATACCCATGTCTTTTATCATACTAATACATGTTTTTTTTATTTGTCAGTGCTATTGCATGATTAATTAACTAGTGGAAAAAACTCCAGCCCCTAAGATGGCGCCATGTGGTATGAATCCAGTTTGAGCGTAATAAGGACATTAAACATTTTCTAATAATGAATGCTAGACAGGACCTTCATATCATGCCTCAGTTATTCATTAAGAATAAAAATTATTAAGGTCAAACATATTTCAGTTGTTTTATGAGCTCAACACATATTGGTGCATGATAGACGGGCTTAAAGCTGATTAGGTGGCAATTTTTGTCAAACATGGTTTGGTCCTTTCTGTTGCTCTCTCTCTCTCTTTCTCTCTCTCTTTCTTTCTTTCTTTCTTTCTTTCTTTCTTTCTTTCTCTCTCTCTCTTTCTTTCTTTCTTTCTTTCTCTCTCTCTCTTTCTTTCTCTCTCTCTCTCTCTCTCTCTCTCTCTCTCTCTCTCTCTCTCTTCTCCTCCTCCTCCTCTCTCTCTCTCTGACACATTTCTCTGCTTCAGTGATCTTCTTGATTCTGGCAGCCTTCACTGGTGATAATTACTCAGGCCGACAGTGTGACCCAGTGATGAGACATCCCTTCTCTCCCTCTACGTCTGTGCTCTGAGCGAATTTATTAATCTCTAAATTGCTCTTACTTGTAATGCCAAGAGATATTAAACCATTCATCTTAATCCCTCATACTCCAAATAGGCAGCAGCATTATGAGGAAAGACCACAATGCCCTTCAGTTGCCTTCTTTCCATTTTAGCGAATGAAGAACAAGATGATAATGACTTAATTTCTGACAAAATTACTCAAACCCCACAAATAAAGACTGCCAGAGGAAAGCCAGCCAAGAAACCCGATGTGTTATGTTTTCAGTAATAATAATAAAAAAAAAAACTGCATGCAGTTGCTTTTGTCAGTACTTTGTCATGAAGTCTCTGAATGGTTATTGTTACTTTTAGGGGTGGCTTGACAGCACTTTTTCATGTCTGATACTGCTTCGTTGAGTGCCAATATCAAAACTAAACCGATATTGTCTTTTTTCCTCTCTTGAACAACTAAGCTAAGTTAATTTATATGGGTAATATCACTTGATATGAGAAGTTTGAGAAAAAAGATTTTATGCCTACAAACATTTTAGAGTACACCTTGTTTTATTCATATGCAGTAGTGTAGTGCTGTACAACAAGTTTATTTATTTATTTATTTATTTATTCATTTATATATTTATTTTCTACAAAAGACATTTCATGTCTGCTGGGGGCTCACATTTAGCTTAATAACGGAATATTCCCCGCACAAATGGCCTCGTTTAGATTCGGGTGGGGAAGCACTTTTGAAAAGCTTGTGAATACGTTCTGGCTCCGAGGTGGTTGATGAGTAAATCTCAGCACTGACCACGTTTCCATGGCTCTATTCATTTGTCAAAGCATGCTTTCCAGTGTCAGTGAAACTCAAGAACAGGATGGCACACTCCATTTCCCAAAAATCAATGAGTCCCAATAGCTTCCTTGCATTATGTCAGGTAAGGAAATTTGATCGTGAGGAAAGAAGAGGAAAACTGCATGTTAAACAACAAGAGGAGGAAGCATGGTGAAAATGAAGTGCAGTGGTGCTGTTTTTGTCTCCCCAGAGACCACCGTTACCTACCCTTTCCCCCACTCTCCTCCGTGTCTCTCTGCTTGATTGCTTCATCTAAGTCATTGACTGGCTTCCCTGGCTGGACACCAGCTTCTTCTAGGCCAGACTTGCTTATGTATTGAAAGACAATGACAAAGGCTGCACACTACACTACCTTCAGGAACTACTTGACTAGACAAATTGCCCACAGAATCCTCTTGTTTTGTCTTGGCTTTAATCCAAAAGCAACAAACTAAGGATGAGTTTTGAAGAATAATTATTTTTGTTTGCTATATTATTAAAATGTGACTACATGCTGCGTTACAATATATGTGATTATATGCTAAGCTACAATAAATGACAGGTTTGCTTCTGCACTTTTATCCATTGGATTTGACGTCGAGGAATAATAAAAAATGACAACAATGTAATGAATGGCTCTGCAAAGAAAGAGTAGATTATATAAAGACTTCAAGAATCAAGAATTCAACTATACTAGTTTTCACTGAAGTCAAATCTTGGTACATAAATCATTCAGTGAGGCATTTTAACAGATTTTTTCTGCTTGTTTCATTAATTCAAAATAACACCAAGCTTTTATTTTTAGATCAGCAAATTTATCAAGTGACTTTGTGCTACAGAAACAGAACCTGTAGCTGACTGTGCTAATGTCGTAGAACAGAGATGCAAGAAGGTGCTTGAGGGCAGTGAAGAAGCTAAATATGCTTTTTATCTGCCACTTCATGCTATCTTTAATGCTATCTGGTGTTCTTGAGATTCGTTTAAGAGCTTCCAGGGTTTATACCTGTCATATTCAGATTAGCCCAGGTAAACAGTACAATTGCAGGGACTACTCATGAGTTTTTTCAAGAGTTCCGGAGTGAAATGCAAACAAAGGCTACGCTAATCACTGCGTAGCTTCGGCTAAACAGTTAAACAGAAACAGTCCCAGAACAAAGCGCTGGCTACAGAGCTGCTTCAGCTAAACAGTAAAACAAACAGTTCCCAGAATACTCTTAAAGCCCACTGTGGTGTAGAGGAGGGAAGCCCAGGAAATGCCAGATTCAGCTATTTAGATCCACCTGGTCAGTGCCTTTGATGCTGAGGAGAGACTATTTCAGTCTACTCTGTTTAAGAAGATACACACAAACAATCAAACATGCCATGATGGTGGCATGATGGAGAACAGTTGCTGGATTCCAGTTCAGGCTAGGTATTTTATAGTTCCTTTATATTCCCTTTATGTAGAAAAAGGGAAATGCAGAACAGGTGCTGACAATCAGGTGAGCAGGAGAATCAGGGGGAAAGGGAAGTTCCAGGCTCAGCACTCCAGCAAACGGGCTGGCTGAGGACATGGCATGTGAGACACAGCTGTGACAATACAACTGGTTTTCAAACTAAATTACCTTTTCATTTTAAATGTTCATTTTCACTGTTGAAATGAAGGATGGAAAAGGAAACCCGCAGCTTCACCTCCCTCATTTGGCTTGATGTGACAATTATACATACGTATGATGAACACTTTCTAGTGAAAATGTAACCCATCTTCAAGAAGAAAACACCTTATTAAGATAACTGCGTTGTGTTGGCAGTGCTATTTCAGATGGAGTGCAACACAAATAAGCATATGCATCAAATGAGTAAATTATTTTATTCCACTGCTTGCAACTACTCTATATTCTTCTTCCAGCTGTCAAATTGTTTATGATGTGGTAAAAACATTGAATATGGTGTTCTTGTGTTCAAAATGTTTTTTTTGGCAAAATAGATTGCTTGACACTATATCTCTTTTCATTTTGCATATGTAGATGTTTTCACAGGCTCCAAAAGTAGAATGAAATTAAGTAGCACAATTCAAGTAGAATATAAAGAATTTTCTTTTTTTTTTTTAATGCTGATACAACTAACCCTTGTGTTATGTTGTTTTTTTTTTCTCTAACTCTCTCTGAACTCTCAGTAACTTGATTTTGTTTTAAATTGGCAGTGGGTTCATTGGAGTATCATAATTTGGGAGCACAGTGGCAGCTCCATGAACTCCATAACCATGAGCTATGAATACATTGCTTGGGGAGGAGGCCACCAGTGGTAAAAAAAAAAAAAATTCAAGCATTTTTTGTTGTTTCATGTATAGCTCTAAGTATACTTCCAACTTTACATGTATTATTAGTCATGTTCCTGGCATGCAGTGGTTTGTCCATACCAAAAGCGATACACAGAAAGAACAACTGAGTAATGTCTGTGTTAATTTTGTGCTACAGAAACAGAACCTGTATCTGACTGTGCTGAGGTTGTAGAACATAAAACATTCCGGCTTGCTATGCGTGGGGCTGCAGACCAGTCAAAGTGCCCATGCTGATTGTCCACTGCCGAAAATCACATACAATGGGCTTGGGAGTATCAGAACTGAATCATGGAGCAATGGAAGAAGCTACCCTGATCTGATCCCATGGATGGCTTGGTGTGTCTCCTAGGAAATCATGGGTTAAACATTAATGTGGGTAATACTTGCCACCCACCTGAACATTGTTGCAGACCAAGTACACCCAGACATGTCAGCAGTAGTACATAATGGCCATGTTCGAAAGGAGAATGGGCCCTGAACACTGCAGAATTGTTCCAGAATTATTTGAGGGACATGAAAAAAATGCATGATGTGGATTTGGACTTTAAATTTTCCATATTAGTCTGATCAAACATCACCACAAAACACCTTTAAAGGTCTTGTTGAGTTCAACAATTGTGTATATGTGTGTATATATTTATATACATACTGTGTGTTTGTGTGTGTGTGTGTGTGTGTGTGTGTATATATATACACACACATACATACAGACCTTGCTAGTGCTCACATATAAAGGCTCATGCATAGTGTGGAGGATTTTGAGTAACTAAATGTCTTGAAGGACACTCCATCTCCGTCCTTCGATTTCCCAGAAATGAAGGGTGTGTTTCTCAGCAACACTCTAAGAATCCTACTCAAAAGGCCAGCCTTCAGTGATGTAACGATGGAGAAATACGTTTTTCCTTGTCCACATTTTAGCTTTGATATATGGCTAGAGAGACATTGTGCACAAACCATGATCATAATGTTTTTCATAGCTCTGGAGAGAATATTTGGTTGGTAGGCATTAAAGATTTATTTTATAGTTGTTTATGACTCCACAACTGATAGGGGCGAGATCTTTTAAGTCTTAAATACTGCAAGTTGCTGCCTTCATTTTTCATATAGACCAAACACTTAATCGTTTTCAGTGGAGAGAGACTTCAGATTAAGTTGGCATTTCTTTAGGACTATGAGTTTATTGTTTACATTAAAATGGACTAAAACCTAAACAAAAAGGACTTTTCAACTGCTTGCTAAATATTTAAGTCTAGTTGTCATCAGAAGGCTACCCAGTAGCAATATGATATCAACATTTCTCAAGTTTCAGCAGGGTCAGTTCAGACAGATATTGACCAAATTAGTTTAATATAAAACACAGGATAAAGCTAACTGCTCTTTGCTTCTAAAGTCCGTACTATCTTTTCAATCTTGGCACAGCAAATAATAAACTTTAAACCAGATCTATTACATTAGTTGACATCTTAAATATAATACCAGATAGTGGCAATCCATTTTACGGCGAAATCTGATGGAAGATAGTGGTAAATTAGGTCTTGCATGCCCAAAGAAAAGAATATTTTCACCCCTGAGATTGGCTTTGTGGCATGATCGGTATACAAATATGTAATGTTTTGGAACGTTCATAGCATTGACTGCAAATACAAACGATGTGCGGGTTTAAATTATTTAAAATATAAAACAGCAGCACCAGCTCTACTAAAAGGGTCTTCACTAAAACAGTCAACATATAAAACAATGTACATACAAATAATAATACTTAGTGTAAATCTAATATACAGTGAGATACACTAGTGCAAATTTGTGGGGTGGATTTTTGATCTATTTCTCAATTACGTTTTGACATGTTCCGGCCCTTTGTCTCATTCACTCCAAACTTTTCGCGAACACACACGCATTGCAAGAGCTATCAATAAATCATGGCGTGTTCAAAGCAAGCGAGTCTGGATTCTTTTTTTTCGGAAACGTCCATCAAATGATGCCCTTCCACTCCACGTATCTGTGTGAGACCACTTTTTCTTTCACGAAAACAAAGGACAGAAACAGGCTGAACTCAGAAAACACGCTCAGAGCGCCTTCCTTGTTTCGACCAGTTAGTGGCGAGAAAGCAGGCACACCCATCACATTAAAATGTTGATTTAAAATTTTTGGTGCCAAAT
>JBBIGA010115359.1:0-10493 GCA_037576975.1 Alestes dentex | reverse complement strand
TGTTTATTCAGATCACATTGGGTTTATTGGTATTATTACATACATCTCATTCTTAATTGTTTCATTTACATGCGACTGACAAATATGCAGCACATAAAGTTTATTGGACTGTTTCTGTTAAATCTAAGTAATTCAAATAGATGGAAATTTTATATGCAATTGAGATACATAAACCTTTGGAATTGGGCCTAAATATTTCTGTGAGTGAAGGCAGCACAAGATTAGGGGTACAGTTAAAACAGAAATGATGTGTGTGTTCATGTACTTTTTATGAAGAACAGTAAAATCAGGTCACACTGGGAGTGTGTTGCAGTTAAAACTACAAATGGAACCCAGTTAATCAGGACATGAAACACATGTTAATGCAGGATATAAACAAGGTGTCATGAGCTAGAACATGCAGCCACTGCTGCTCTCCCTGGATGATGGTGATGAAAACTGAAAACTGCATTCATTCTATTGAAAATGTGATATTCATGACCAGTTCATGAAAATATGTTCTGATAAAGCTTATTTCGTCCACTTACATGGCTATCACTGGCTATAACTGGCAGCTCAGCTGTAAAAATGAAAGGTTTTCTGTGGTCATATTTAAGCAAATGTGATTATTATAATCACTGGACAGGCCTAGTATTTTTCTAACAAGCTCCCGGTGCCCCACAGAAGCACCAAGAGCTTGTTAACAATAAAATAATGTGAATGGCAATAATTAAACCTTATTTTTGTGCTCCAAGAGCATTTAAACCAGGCGCCCTGATGACATTGCCCCTTTTTTCACCTTTATTCATGAGAGTGTATGCTGCTGACATTGTTTTTGGAAGTTTAATTAGGCCTGCTGTAGTAAGTTAGAGCTTCGCGCCATAATTAAACTTTACGACGACAAACAAAACAAAAAACGTGGAGGAAAGATGGCTCCAAAAGATTATTCACAGTGTATTCAGTTTATGAATATGGCTCAACCATTTTTTTTGGGAGATGAATCAGCTAGAAAACACTGATACTGCTTTAGATGCTTGACACACATGATTTATAACAGAGACAACACAATCACATTGTTCACGCATAGCGTAAACAGTGGCAGCAGTAATCACATCATCAGCGTCTGACTTTTAGCACCTAATATTTCTCCTAATGAAAGAGCCCGAGCTATTATATTGTATATCCCCTGCCCAATAACTCAGTCTAATCGGAGCATCAGCTGAAGCTGTATTGAAGGTTCCTTTGTCATTGTGGAACTGAAAGTCATTGTCTTCTGTGCATCCTCTCTGTCATATTGCATTGTTAAATATACACAAAACCCATTTAATAATATTGCATATAAATCTGCAATCTGTCAGCCTAACCCAAATACAAACCCTGATGATAAACTTCATGCATCATTCAGAAAGGTTTCTTCAGTGCAATGAAAAATATGCGCCTGAGTGAAAACAGGGCGTAAAGGTTGATCCTATCATATCCTGGAAAAAAGACCGTCTAAATGAATCCAACCACAAGCTATAGTCCACCTTAAAGGCAGCCTGTATCCAATGACCTGAAAACATTATGAATTCTTTTTTGTAATGAGTCAGAGTTCTTCATTGACCATGTTCTCCATTACACAGATACTTTAGACAGCCTTTAGACTTGAGCATTTTGAATCACAGGGAAATTATAACAGGCCACACAAAAGGGACCTTTTGTATCCTTCCTCTTTAATAATGCAGGTTCACCCCTTAATAGAAGGTCAGTCAAATATTAAGAATATAAAAGGAATGACAGAAAATGCATCCACAAGTCTTGCTGTGCTGCTGTTTTTCTGCCTTAGCGCTGCTTTCCATTCTTAACTACTGCTAAGCAGCAGCTCACAAATGAAAGTCTTCCGTATATGAATAAAGTCAGATCAGGCCAGCTGTTCGCCAGAAAGCAACCTATTAGTGTGTAAAAGTAAAGTGGTACCGATAGTCACACATGAACACACCACAGCACAGCACACGGCATGAACAGTGTGAAAGTCTTTCTCTGCATTTGACCCATTTACCAAGTGTAGCAGTGGGCAGCACCCAGGGAGCAGTGTGTGGGGACGGTACCTCAGTGGTGCCACAAGCTGTCCCTCTGATGACCTTCTGATCACAAAGGCAACTCCCTAACCACTAGGCCACCAGCCAACCTGAGTGTGTGTCACTTTTTACATTTTTTTTTTACACTTTTTACATCACATATTTTCTGAGATAACGTTACTAGTTGCAGAATTTTTCTTCTTGTTGTTAATTAGTCAGCAGGTCCACCCACAAGCTAAGTCTCCCCCAGTGATGCTACCAAGCTGGAAGGGTGAAGGCTAGTATGACTTTCCTCCAAGAGATGTACTGATATCACAAGATCATTGGACAGTTCAACATGCTTGGAGGTGAACACCGACAATGTATTGTCTAGTAGTGCACTGAATGATGTTGCGGGGGTCCTCCTACCCACCCGGAAAGCTGAGCTGCGCTGTCCTGCTAAAGCACTGCTGGAGATCAAACTCACAATACTGACAATACAGCCAATGCTTAGATGGTTCCACCAGTCTGAAGCTCTAGCAAGTGGGAGCCTTGTGGATGCCAGAATGGTTCTGAATGCCATTCTAATGACAACAACTGAATGGGGTTTTTTTGCATGAAAACGAAAACAAAAATGCAGTCTCAGTGTAGACTCAACTCATCATGTACCACAATGATTCAATGTGGTGAATCATGAAACACCTTCATGAAAACACACTTGCAATTTTTAGTATTTGACCAAAAACATCGAAGTAGGGCAGTATGTTTATCGAGCAGCTTGATTTAGGTGAAATAGTGCTCAGAGAGAATGTTTTGTCAATACTTACATAACAAGGGAAAAAAATTGATAATCATCTAGCCTGCGATCATAAAGATTTTTTCCTTTTAAATGATGTTCTGTTTCGATAGGGCTTGTAGATGGACTGAGGTCAATGACAGGAGGTCAATACTTGAGAAGATGTCAGACAGGAAATGTCTTTGTGCTGGATGTGCTGAAGCAGAAATAGGAAGGGGAGCTTAATCTTTTAGTGGCAGGAGAGAACCGACGAATACTGCCTACCTGGCACACTTTTTTAAAGGCATGTCTCTCAGTTTGATTAAGATAAAAGAACATCCCCCTGATGAAGAGGAAAGCATATGGTCCTCACTGAAGTCTCAGCATGGAAGCCCCCAAAAGTCATACACTTATATTTTTATATATATGTAGTTGAATGTTGTTCAGAGGCCTTCTGAGATCCATTGGCACACACAGGGGCATGTATAACACTTAACAGGCCATAAATGGATAATTGTGTTTTTATATACAATTAGTGTTTTTATGTTCTTTAAATGCATTGTTTGGCCTCCCTGGAATGTTCTCTTGCACATTAGGATGTTACCTCCAAATCTTGAGAAGATAAAATAAGATAAGACAAGATTAGTCCCACGGGTGGGAAATTTACATTCCTTTACTTCCACTGAAGGGCAATCTTAATGCGTCCGTCATCAGTGCCTGATGTCATAAATGTTCTACAGAGTGAATGGGTACAAAATTCCCACAGAATATCCAAAATCTTGTGGAAAGCCTTCTAAGGAGAGTGGAAGCTGTTATAGCTGCAAAATGGGGAGGGGTCTATGTGTTTGAATGCGGTGTCTTTATATGTACATTCATGTATATATATATATATATTCCAAGAAAATTACATCTGAGACTCATCTGACTTTTTTCAAAGAGCATTACTAATGTGAGCTCAAATTGCTTAGAATCTCCAGACGCCAGAGCATCTGGTCTGTGTGCAGTGGACACGAAAGATCGCTTCAGTGGGTTCGCTCACCTGTGGAATGGCCCACATGTAGAACAGTAATGAGGCTGGAATATAAGAAGAAGAATAAAAGATTTGAAATGTCTGAAGAGGTCACAGTGATGGAACATAATTATTCAACTGCTAGCAGTCTCTGGCTGCAAAGATTCACTTTCATTAAGACCCTTTAGTAAAAGATCCTTGTACATCATGAATTCTCAAATCATGATCGGTATGTATTCAAATCATTAGTACTATTTATATAATATTGTGAAACAAAGAAAATGCAAAATAGTTTGTCTGTTTGTCTTTTGTGTTTTATTTGGGCAGAAATACAATTGGTATGTGTTGATCAATGCTAACATAACACTGAATACTTCACAGAAGATTATGTGTGTCTGGTCCGTGTTTTTTTTTTGTTTGTTTGTTTGTTTTTTTTTTCCCACACAGACATGGGGAGAACATGCAATTTCTACGTAGAAAGGACCCTCAGCCATCTGCTGGAAATCAAACTCACTGAACCAAATCATGTTGAAGATAAAATATAGCCCGATTCCATCTATTAGTAATGCTGTAAACCTCTGACCTTATGATTCGATTTGATTCAATACACCTTGGTGGATTTGTACACTAAAGCTGCAAAATGTGGACCGCTGACTAGTACTTTCCTCAAGGTTCAAACAAAGATAAGGCAACTGAGAGAGCGGCTCAAACAAGTCAATAAATCAACATGCTTAAGGAAAAGTACGGCCTCTCAAAGCCCAACAGAGACAGTACCTCGGTACAGGCTCTGCACTTCTCTCTTTCTCTCTTTCTCTGACACACACACACACTCAAATCTTTCATCTTTCTTTGTTTTCTTTCTTTTTCTCTCAGTATCTTTGTCTGTCACTCCCCCATGCTTTGTCTCTTTCTACTTTCTTTGTTTTTTCTGTCTCTACCAGTCTCTTTTTTCCACTTTCTTTTACACACTCTCCCTCATGCTTCCCCCTCATTCTCTCTTTTTTCTTTCTTTTCCCTTTCTCTGTTTCTGTTTTCCCTCATGTTTTCTCTCTTATCTTCTCTTTAATGCACGTTCTCCTGTGCCCTGTGTTCAGTCTTTCTTTTTATATTACCCCTCATTTTCTCTCTTACCTATGCTTTTCCACTAATTCCCTTTCTGTACCTCTCAATCTCTTTTTCCCTCTCACTCGTTCCCTGACACTCCCTCCCACTTTCTTTTCCTCCTTTCTCTTTTTTGTGTCCTCTCTTACCCGTTCTTTCTCTTCATCATTTCTCTTTTTTTCTCTGCTTCTCTTTCTTTTATGCTGTTCTCCTCCTTCTCTCCCTCCTTTCTTTCTCCCTTTCAATCTCTCTCCAGCTTTTTTTCATTCTACATCTTCTCCTTTTCTGACTCTCTCCTCTGTCTTCTTATGTTCGCTCTTACCTTCTCAAATTCTCCTTTCTTCTTTCCCCCTTCCTTTTCGGTTTTTCATGCCATCTCTCCTTCTTTCTGTCTTTTATGATTTTCTCCTCTTTCTCTCTTACCTTCTTAATATGCTCTTTTTTAATCCTCTTTCTCTCACGTCTTTCATTCTGTCTCCCCATCTCTCGTTCACCGAAATCAAAGATATTCATCATTTTTTTCCGCCCCTTTGCCGCAGTAACATCCTCTGCTCTTCTGAAAAGGCTTCATACATTTGATGGGATCTCATGACTCCTGTTCTTTTAAAGGTACTCATAGCCTGCATTCAGGCTAATCTATATATGCTGTGTCTGTAGTATACTTTTGATACCTGACTGGTTAAAAATACTTCTGTAGGCTCACCGTGGCCAGCTATTGGCCTCTTTGTGACTAAAACTACATTTTAAATGGAGTGCCTGCAATCTGTACTTTAAACCCCATGAGCTACATTTTCCTTCTGACCTCAGTGTCATTTCCCAGCGCTTCATAGTTTAACGGCTCTCATAACAAATGAAAAACGAAGGCCTTTTTTTCAGACACTATGAAAGCCCTGCAAAGAAAACCTGTGGGAACTAAAGGTTTATAATGATTTAGGCCGGTAACCCCTATGACTCTTTCCAATTTTCAAGAAATGTGTGTTTGTGAGCAACATTTAGAGAAGAAAAGGAACATATCTGCAAACACATTTTCCATAATCCACACTGAATGGATTCAGTAGCCGAACTCTTCTGAACCTTGTGATGGCTGAACACCTAAAGTCATGAATTCATTCATTTCAAAGAAGCAAGCCTTGCACCTGTGAAAAAAGGATGTTATTTGGATGAAAAATAGAGAAGAACAGAGAAATATCTGCAAATTCATTTTCAATAATCCACTCTGAATTAATTCAGTAGCTGAACTCTTCTGAACCTTGTCATAGCAGTACACCTGAAGTCATTAAATCATTCATTTCAAAGAAGCAAGCCTTGTACCTGTAAAGAAGCGTGTCATTTAGATGAAAAATGGATTAAAATTAAAGCTCACTGTCTTACAAATCCAAGACACAAGAGGACAATGCTACAACAGCCCCCAAAAACACTGATTTACAAATAGCGGGACCAATTTTGTAAGAAAAAACTGTCACTTTCGGCCTTCTGGAAGGAGAATTACTGACTGTGAATACGAGCAGCAGCCTAATCACAGTGTTTTAGTCATATTGATAGAAATGTGAAACCGTTACATACACGGTAAATTGGAGGTCTTTCACCCTTTCTGGCACACACTATCTATCTCTCTTTCTCTTTCTCTCTCTCTCTCTCTCTCTCTCTCTCTCTCTCTCTCTCTCTCTCTCTCTCTCTCTCTCTCTCTCTCTCCTCTCTCTCCCTCCTGAATGCTCTTTTAGCTGCACCATAAATGTATCAGGCATGTTATTATAGTGTCTTTGTGTCTGGAGATTTTGATAAAAGACATTTTGGGAAAAAGTTATTCAAGGTCATGAGAAACAACTTTCAGTGGCCATTGCTTTTCTTTTTATTCTATAATCATTCAACTCTTTCACTCTCTCTCTCTCTCTCTCTCTCTCTCTCTCTCTCTCTCTCTCTCTCTCTCTCACTACATTAGCTGTGGGATAAACATCTGTAGTCTCATGCAAAAGTTGAACACTTCTTGACATTTTTCTTTTGATTTTTGCAATTTTTTGTGGATATATTTAACTATTTGTTAAATGTAAAATACAAAATGTATAAAACACATTTTATAGTTTTTCCCAGTATGATACATTTAAAGATACTTCAGATAATGTAATGGGTCTTGAAGAACTCATCAACTGGTAAGGCACTTTTATAGGTTGTGAAGGTTTTTTTTTTTACACCTTTAAAAAGTTCACTTCACTCACACATTACATTTACAAAAATGATTCTTTAATGGCATGATTCAAAGAACCATTCCTGGAACTTTTTTTAAAAGAGTAGTGTGGCTTTTTGAACTGTAAACTCAATGCCATAAAGCTAAACAAACGGCACTAGGAGTTTTTTGGTTGAAAAGGCTTTTAGATCTTGTTCTATAAAATTGTCTGGCCTTGCAGCAGTAGATACAAAAGTAGATATTTTTTATATTCGTATTATATGCGTATTATAATTTTAAAATGACATTTGTGTGCCTGAAGGGAGCATGTGTGAACAGAGATGGCACTAGCAGGTCTAGGGGGATGGGGTTCTGGAAGTCCAGCCACTAGAGCCTTCCAGAGATCCAGCCACTAGCTGAAGCCTGAGACAAAGACTATACGTAGGAAGTACAATTATTGAAAATATTTTCTCATAATTTGTTTATACTCCTCAAACAGAAAACTAGTGTTATTTTGATAAAATATAGCTTTTATTTTATTAAACCAGGGATATTGTGAAAAAAAGTTTTCAGTCATTTATGCCTGATGTTTGCGAAATACTAAGGTGCATGTACAGCCAACTATTTCTACCCATAGTACAGTACTGTGGGGATCATATGGACTGTGAAAGTAGAGATTATTGTTCAAAAGAAAAGGCTACAGTTAACATTAATCCGGCCATAATTCAGACTGGCCCATATGCTCAGCAGCCACCCCGAAGCAACGTAAGGTAAGTATTGCTACTTTGACAGTGTGTGTTTTTGCCTTTACCTTATAAGCACTGGGAAATGAAATATATTCCATGGTTATTTCAGCCTGATCTGCTGTGTCTGTCACATGCAGTCTATTACTTTGGACAGCAATTCCCCTATACTTAGAAAAGAACAACAAAACATGTTTCCAATTGAAGCCAGTGGGCAGATGCTGAAACACCAGCCCAAGTGTTTTGTGGGGGAAACAGTTTTCTGTTGCTTTTAGTTCAGAGAAATGCACCAAAATTATTGTCTGTACAACCCACTCAGAGTGTACTAGAATGTATTTCAAGATACAATAAAGTGATCCTAAAAAAAACCAACAAGACCAACATTCACATTCATTGTCTTTTTACACATGGGTGTGGCAAGCCAGGAAAGGAAGGAGAGATAAAGCAAGAATCTGAGAGAAAGGAGACAAAATAAAGAATATTCACTGATAAACTACGATGTGTCATTTAACATAATTATTTGCTCTAAATATTTCACACCTTTTCATGTCTCTTTCACATACACACACACACACACTCACTTCTTTTTTCAGTTGTTTTCCTCCTATATCTGTCTCTCAGGCTAATGTTTCCATGGTGATGAAGGCATTCTGATGATCATCTTTTAGCAGATTGATGAGGTCTGAATTTCTCTCACACTCAGTAATTAAAATTGGCCATGGATGCTTCAGTAAAGGTGCAGAGATTTAAAAAGGTTTATGTGATTAACCTATTTATTCTGATAAAACCCCCTTTTCGGAGCAATAGTTGTGTTGGAAAGAGTGTCGCAGCCTGCTTTCTACCTTCTCTTCCTTTGTTATCTCTCAAGGGCAAAGGTTTTCATGGATTTGCTGCGTTCATCACAACTCATAATTTCTCGCATTTGCTAAGTAGCTTCTTACACACAGATAAAATATTCTTACATTCATCACATTTAGCTCACACGTTCACAACTCTTACCTCTCACATTCATTACTATTTTTATTCCCATTCACCACATGTAACTCTCACTTTCACATGACAGACAAAAGAATGCAAGCACCTTTTCAGCATAGAGAGACCACAGCAGACCATAGTAATTACTGTGAGAAAGAAAACTAGCATTTTTTTTTACTGTTTTTAAGGTCGGGCATTGCAAAAAGCATTTTACTGCATGTCGTACCATGTATGATGCTGTATGTGACGAATAAAATCTGAATCTAAATCTGAATCTACTCAAGCACTGATGTACGTCGCTCTGGATAAGAGCGTCAGCTAAATGCCGTAAATGTAAATGTAAATGAATCTGAAAGAAGTTAAACTGATTGGTTCAGCCATTTTACAGCTAAAGGTTTATATAGTAATTCCAGCCATATACGTAATACACAGTGAAATGAAACAACGTTCCTCCAGGACCATGGAGCAACACAATAACAAAAATAGAAAGGAGTAGTTAGGACAAATACACAGAGTACAAGGAGAGCAAGAGAGACAGAGTGCAAGAAAAAAAAAACACAAGCAACATAACAAGACAAGATTTAGTGCAGTCAACGCTTGAATGAATGCAATGTTATGATGGATAGGGTATTCCAGCAGCAGAGCCATTAGGTGTGAAAAAGCAGAACAGAGGTAGACAGCAATAAATACTAACTGTACAAATGAAAACAGCAGCAGGACAGAGAATGTGCAGTATATAATAAGTAACGGGTGTTTACAGTGGCAGTTGGGATGGAAGTTGTTTAAGGCAGAACATTTAGTATGTGTATACATTGTATTAGCAGATGCAGAAGTTCAGTTCAGGCATGTGTTTGTGTGTGTGTGTATGTGTGGTTGTCGAGGTCATATGGGGCGCCGTTTGTAAAAACAGCTTCACAAATTTAGAGGTGTCTTTTTTTCATAATTTAGCACAATGTTTACACAATTTTCACACATTTAGTGCTGAATGTGTTAAAAAAAAAAAAAAAACAGTGTTACGTATTGGTACATTTTCTTGCTGCTAATTGTTAAATGTTAAATTTAAATGTTAAATCTAAATCTAAATGTTAAATCTAAATATAAATGTTACATGCTAAATCTACATTTACATTTACATTTACGCCATTTAGCTGACGCTCTTATCCAGAGCAACGTACATCAATGCTCGAGTAGTCCACGTCTGTATCTTAGACCTGTAAAGCTGAACTTAAGTCAATCATCTACAATTCAACCAAGATACTGCACACCCGGTGCACCCAAACAATGACCATCAAAATACCCAAAACACCTGTCAAAGAAGTCAAGGGTTAGTGGTAAGGGTTAGGAAGAGGGTTTTTTTTTTTTTAAATGTTGGTAGTAGAAGAATACAACAGAAGTGAGAGAAATGGGAGACATCGTTAGTCACCAAGGTGCTCCTTGAAGTATGACTTACTGTGAGCTGTAAAAATGAACTGAACCTCTTCATTAAGGTGACCAGACTAGTGGGTCAAATAAGGGACAGTCAGAGTCAAGTTTTGTGGCATTTAAGTTCCAGTCAGATTTGAGATTTGAGTCCAAGCAGGGCTGAAGGTCAGGTGTCCACACAGATGGCTTTATAGTACCTGATCCATGACATTATTTCTCTCTCTCTCTGTCTCTCTCTCTCTCTCTCTCTCTCTCTCTCTGTCTCTCTCTCTCTCTCTCTGTCTCTCTCTCT
>JBBIGA010115348.1:0-10493 GCA_037576975.1 Alestes dentex | reverse complement strand
TCCCAGTGATCCCATCTGGTCCTGGACTTTTATTGACCTTATTTCTCTTTAGTACTGACCTTACATCTTCCTGTGTACTTAAAAATGTAGTGGTCATTGTCCAGTTGCATCACCTTCAACTACTTCAGAGTTTCAGCTGACATACAGTACATACATTCTCACAGTATCCTGAATAATTTTTTTTTTTAATTTTGGGATTTCATTTTCCCCTCAGTGATTGGAAGCTGGCCAGGCCTGCAGCAAAGCAGGCCCAAATTATGGTGTTTTCTCCACCATACTTTATGGTTGTGATGATGCTTTCATGATGATATGCAGTGCCCTTTTTATGCCAGATGTAGTGCCACATTTTCTTTCCAAATAGTTCAATCTTAGTTTGATCAGTCCACAAAAGATTTTGCCAATACCGCTGTGGAGTGTCAATGTGCTCTTGCGCACACTTCAGATATGAAGCAATGTTCTTATTAGTATGCCTTGCTCATCGAAGGCCTGGCTTTTATTGGTATTAGTGCAGGGATGTCTCTGGCCGCCACAATATTTGGGCTGGGTTGGGGATTCTCAGTGCAGTGAACATAATCACATCCATCAATTTAACAAACATTTTGAGAAAAAAGGCAATATCTATGAGATTTCTATGGAAGATGTACAGAAAGTTCTAAACTGTCTTAGGGACAGATGCGGACTGGCATTCTGTGCATTCTGGAAAAGTCTCGGCCGAGATGCAGACCTCTGGAAGGAAGGGAAAGAGACATTCCAAAGAAACTTGGAAATTCTATTTAACATGACTGAATTATACCATGAAACTCTTTAGAGTAAAACAGAATAATCTGATCAAATATGGTTGAAGTGGTTCATGGTGGATGACAACTAGAGACCACCAAATACTTGGAGTAATTACAAAAAACAAATTGGTAATTCAGAAGATTGTATTTAGGATGTATTTTCTTCTAATATGCACAAAGAGGTGATTTTATTATTTTTTTTTAATACACTCTGGTCATAAAGTCTTGGAAAGTAATGCAAATGCTGCACCTGCTTATTACATAGTGTCCAGTGCAAGATGATCAAGATGGCGGCGCACTTAGCTTGCAGCAGCCTCTCCAGGTCCAACACTTTGGTGCAAAACTGTGTTTTTCTCCAGTCTCTGCACCAAAAGGTTGACAACATGTGCATCGAAACAGCTGGTAAGCATGTATATGACAGTCAGACCCTGCTCCAGATAAGAGAAAAGCGTGTAGCGTACCTCGAAGACAAGCTGCTGCTGAAACTCTGAGATCTCAGCTTGCTACACGAACCGGGTCCTCAGACCACAATGTTGCCTGATGCCGATGGCCGCAGGAGGAGACATCAGAAGCGGTGCACAAGGAAGCGAGCTGGGGTCCATGCTTGGCTAAAAGCTAACACTAGCCGGCCAGTAATCCCATCCATCTTCCTCTCCAATGTTCACTCCCTGGACAATAAACTGGGCTACATCTGACTCCAGCAAACCACCCAGCCTGAGTATAGAGACTCTTGTGCTTATGTTTTCACGGAGACATGGCTCAACAACAGCATTCCGGAGACGGCTATGGCTGTTAGCAACATACTAATGTATCAAGTTCAAGCTCAAGTTTATTTATATAGCACATTATCATATGTAACGGGAAAGATTGTCTGGGTTCGAGTTTAAAAAGTAATTATTATTTTTTGTATAATTCCCGGTCAGTAACGCCCATATGTTAAGGTTTTTTTTCTGTGCCGGCTATAAAAGGAGAGGCAAGTAAGACACTAAGGTGGCTGGGGGTCCTACCTGGACGGTTGCGTCATCAGTGCCTCAATTGGTAGCAGCTTCTCCTCTTTGTCCGTGTTGGCACGCTGCGTCTCCTGGGGAAAGTTTGGCGTCTTTTGGAGCGGTTATTTATGTGTTTTTAATCGTGGATATATGCGTTGGACCGTGGAGCTGCCCATGAATTGCAGTTATGACTGATACTAGGAGTGCTTAACCTTGTGTGGCTACTCGTGCTCATTTTATCCAGCTGCCCTCTGGTATTAAAAACAACTTGGTGAGCCTGTGACACGGGTGCTGTTTTGCCTAACTGAGTTTTCTTGTGTTACGGTGGTGAGCTTCTTGGTCGTCATCAGGGAAGTTCTTGGCGTTCGGCGTCAGTTTGGAAGTTTCTGGGGCCACGTGGTTGAATTGGTGTGCTGGGAGTCGTCTTCGACCGCGTTAGCCATTTTTGGCTCGGTGCCTTGGAACTGTGATCTCAAACCCCTGAATCCGAACTGAACTGCCCCGTTTGAACTAACCATTTGTTTGTATTTTTAATTTTCTTGTTTATTTTTGTGTTCTTGTTTTGTACTAGTTTTTTTTTTATTTACATATTCCAGCATGTGATGAGTGTGGTATGTATTGTGTGATTTAGGTACCTCTCTGTGGAATTACCTGCCTTTATTGTGGATGGTCTTCCAATACGTATATGTATACCTTCTTTAATTTGGGTTTGATGTGTTGGACAGGTATGGGTAGGATGTGAGTCTCCTTTATTTTGAGGGGTAGTTACTGATTGGTTAGGCTGTGTTCTTTCTCTGTGGTTGTTTTGTTTATCCTTTTCTTCTGTGTATTACAGGAGTGGAGCTTGCCTGACCATAAAAACTCGTGGTGGTGGGGTTTCTTGTCACCGGTCATAGTGTGGTGTGGATATCACTGGGTGAGCACGTGTGTGTGTGTGGGTGTGTGTATGCAAGATTTTAAGGGAAATCCACTCTGCGTGTCAAGTGTGGTAAGAACCAATGACTGTTTGTCTATGTTCTCTTTCTTTTGTTTGAATATTTAGTTTAATCATTTGTAACACAGCTAAACTACAGTTTCCTTTCTGACAATGTGAGTCCTGGCATGATTTTACCACTGTGTTTACTGGAAATTATTTTTGTAATAAAGTATATTTGTGATTTGAAACACGTCTTGTGCTTTTCCCTAGAGTAGACGGGCCTGCGTACTTTTGGATTAGTGAAAGTAATATATCCTGGGGTGAAATTCCCCAGGTGGCGTAGTCGTGCATTCCTACTGTCTTGGTCACTCTGCCTTAAATTGGTGTAGTGACTTATTCCATAGCCAGCTTTTTCACACACTCTGGTGTGGTTGTATACTAAAATTAACATCTTTAGTTTACATTTGCCTAGCCCCACCCCGCCACACATACACAGAAGATCATTCAATGTGATTTACAGAAATGGAAAATAAAATAAGGATAAATAAAAATTTAAATAAAATAAGATAATGAGAGGAATTAAAGAAGTGAAAGAATACATAAGAGAACATTAGAAGTGCAGTAAAAGTACAAATATTTAAAGGAAGGCAGAGGAGAATAGTGTTTTTAGCAGCCTGGCTACAGTTGGTGCAGATCTGATAGTAATGGGCAACTTATTCCAGCAGTGAGCTGCATAATGACTAAATGCCATTTCACCATGTCTGGTTTCGGGTATTCTTACCACTAACTGGCCAGCTCCTGCAGATCTAAGACACCTACCAGGAATATATACTTCGAGCACATCAGAGATGTACATAGGACCCAGACCACTGAGTGACTTGTACACAATAAGTAATGTTTTGAAGTCAATTCTGTACCAAACTGGGAGCCAGTGCAAGGACCTGAGAATAGGAGTAATGTGCTCTCTTTTCTTGGTTTTGGTTAGAACTCTGGCAGCAGCATTTTGAATGAGTTGGAGCTGTTGAATGGACTTGTTAGAAGTCCCAGTGAGGAGAGCATTACAATAGTCAACCCTGCAGGAAATGAAGGCATGGATAAGTTTTTCTACATCTTTGGACACAAAGTTTCTAACTCCAGCAATGTTTTTGAGGTGCCAAAATGCTGACTTTGTGACATCCATGATTACACTGAGGTTTTTTACATGGGTGGATGTCTTAAGTGCTCTAGATTCCAGGTTGGCACTAAGAATTGATCTTCCCTCTTTATTACTAAACAGAATAATCTCTGTTTTGTCTTTATTTACTAATTGGATTAAATCTGGATGGTACTGCACTCTGAAGGTAACTGCACCTGGGATTTGTTAACCTCTCTACTGTGGCAAAGAGAGTACGAGAGTTCTTAGTGTTCCTGTTGATGATATTAGAAAAATATGCCCTTCTTGCTCTGCCCACCTCAAGGTTGTGTATGTGGAGTCTCACTTTGAAAATGTCATAATCAACTTGGAGTTTAGTTTGCCTTCAGCAGCGCTCTGCTTTCCTACACTCTCTTCTGATTAGTTACAGCAGAGAACTTTCTCCATGGTGTTTTCTGTTTACCAGAAATGGTTTTGACCTTGATTGGTGCAATAGCATCAAGGGCCCTGTGCATTTTAGAGTTAAAATGATTAAGACATTCATCTACAGACTCCACTGTAATGCTTGAGGTTTCCATAAAGACAGCCCTGGTATTTTCATTAATGTACCTCTTTTTGACAGTCCTAGAGACAGTTTGAATGATAGGGTGTATTGACACATTAAAGAAAACACAGTGATGGTCTGACAGAGCCACATCTAAGACATTCACATAAGTAACACTGAGGCCTTTACTGATAACCAAGTCCAGTCTGTGACCTTGGAGTGGGGCTGGTCATATGCTCAGTGACTTCAAAAGTGTAAAAAATTTCTTTGGCAGTACTGTTGTTAGGAATGTCAATATGGATATTAAAATCACCAACAATGATATAGGAGTTAAAATCAGTAGAAATTAGTGACAGCAGGTCAGAAAATTCATCAATAAACTTAGGACAGTACTTGTGGTGGCCTGTAGATAATTACAAGCAGAATTTTCAGTGAGCATTTTATGACAGTGCAGAGATATTCAAAAGAACTAAATTCACCCAATGATAACTGCTTGCATTGGAATTTATCTCTGTATAACGTACTAACATCACCACCTTTCTTGCCCACAGGAGAGACATTAAAAAAGTTAAAGTTGAGGGGAGCTGTTTCGTTAAGAACCAATGCACAGCATCTAACCAAGTTTCAGTTAAGAGCATAAAATCGGTCTTGTATGTAATAATAAGATCATTGACAAAGTGATGTGTTGTTTAGTGACTGGATATTCAAGGCTGCAAACTTGTGGGAGGTGTGGGAGGGGACCAATACAGGTTGTGGCTTGCATAGAGTAGAGCATGATGCTACGGTGATACTAACCTTAAAAAGCAAGAGATGGGGGGGCTTTGTGTTTACAGCAACTCGGACTGGTATATGAACGCTGTGCTGATCTTGTGCTACTGCTCACCACTGCTGGAGTTTATGGCTGTTAGAAGTGGGCCATTTTATCTACCACGAGAATTCACCACCATGCTCATAGTCGCGGTGTACATCCCACCCAGCACTAATGCTAACAAAGCACTAGCCGAACTGTACGGAGCCATCAGCCAGCTCCAAAAGACACAACCTGATGGACTGTTAATAGCCTCTGGTGATTTTAATCACACAAATCTCAAAGCAGTTCTTCCCAAATTCTACCAATATGTGGACTTTCTGACTAGGGCTGCGAACACACTGGACTGTGTTTACACAAACATCCCCTGCGCGTTCCACGCTGAGCCCTGCCAGTACCTAGAATTCTCCGATCACGTGTCCATCATGTACATCCCAGCCTACAGACCGCTCGTCAGACGTGCCAAGCCCGGCCAAAAGCAGACCAAGGTCTGGCCCCCAGGAGCCATCTCTGCTCTTCAGGACTGTTTTGAACACACTGACTGGGACATATTCAGGGAGGCTGCAACCTACAGTGGCTCTACCAACCTGGAGGAGTACACAACATTGGTCACTGGCTACATCAGTAAATGCATAAATGATGTCATAGTCTCAAAGAACATCACCACACACCCCAGCCAGAAGCCGTGGATGACCGCAGAGGTGCGCATGCAGCTGAGAACCCCAGACACCGTCGTCAAATTATGTGACAAGACTGCTGTGAGAACAGCAAGGAGCAACCTGTCCAGGGCCATTAGAGCAGTGAAAAGCGCCCACGCTGAGAATATCCACAGCCATTTCAAGGACACTGGGAATGTACGGCGCATGTGGCTGGGCAGGAAATCACCAACTACAGGGCATCTCCACCTGCCTATGATGGTGAGGCCTCCCTTCCAGACGCGCTGAACAAGTTCTACGCACGGTTTGAAGCACAAAACAACATGGCAGTGAGGAAATCAATCCCACCTTCCAACGACCAGGTGCTCTGTCTGACTGTGGCTGATGTGAGAAAAACTGCGCAGAGTGAACCCACGAAAAACTGCTGGACCAGACAACATTCCTGGTTGAGTGTCCTATCTCAATGACTATCGTCCTGTTGCACTCACAACATGAGGCACACAACATGAGACAATCATGAGGCACATCAAGTCACAACTGCCACCCTCACTGGACTCCTTGCAGTTTGCATACCGTCCCAACCGTTCTACAGATGATCACCACTACCATTCACCTGGCCCTCACCCACCTGGACAAAAAGGACACTTACGTTAAAATGCTGTACACAGACTTCAGTTCTGCATTCAACACCATCATTCCTCAGCATCTGATCAAGAAGCTGAGACAGCTGGGCGTAAACACCTCCCTCCGCAACTGGGTCCTGGACTTCCTGACTGGGAGACCTCAGTCAGTCAGGATCGGGAGAAACATCTCTAGCACCACCATGCTGAACACAGGGCCCCCAGGGCTGAACACAGGGACCCCCAGGGCTGTGTGCTCAGCCCTCTACTGTTCACACTGCTGACCCACGACTGCACAGCAAAGCACAGCTCAAACCACATCATCAAGTTCGCCGATGACACGGCTGTGCTGGGTTTGATCAGCGGTAATGATGAGCTAGAGAGGAGATGCGATGGCTGCCGGACTGGTTCAGAGCCAACAACCTGTCCCTGAACACAAAGAAAACAAAAGAGTTAGTTGTTGACTTCAGGAGGGCGCAACATTGCTGGACATCAGCGGATCCTTGGTGGAGACTGTCCAGAGCACCAAATTCCTTGGTGTTAACATTACATAGAAACTCATTTGGACCCTCAACTCCAGCTCCATCACCAAGAAGAGTGCACCTTCCACCCCCAGTCCTCACCATGTTCTACAGAGGGACCATAGAGAACATTCTCTACACCCTACAGAAGGTTGTGAGAACAGCTGAGAAGATCATTGGAGTCTCTCTCCCCTCTGTCACAAACAATTACACCACACACTTTACCTGTTAAAATACTCTTTTTTATACTGCTCATTCTGTATAAAACACGACATTCTCTGCCATGTTGCTGCTACAAACTGCACAATTATATTTATTGCTGTTCTGCATTTTTTTTGCACATGTAACCTCTGTAAACTCTGTTCTGCCTCTTTGCACATCTCTGCTGCTAGAATACAGTACCAGTCAAAATACTGTATTTATCCTCCATGTAGCCATTGTCAGTTGCACTGAATGTTGTCTTATCTTGTCTCGTTTAATTGTATTGTTGCAATTGTGTTTTGCATTATGGTCAATATTGCATTATGGTTAAATAAACTGTTTTATGGTCAGTGCTGAATTATCAACGTTGAAACTAAAACAATTTTGGTCAGATTTTCAATATTGAACATTCAATAGTAACAAAGCCTTAATTCAACATTGATATAAGGTGACTTTTTCAACATTGAAAATAAGATGCTGAATTGATATTACTGAAAATATCCAACCCTGAAAGCACCTTTGCCAAACAAGCATTGAAACAATTTTGAATCCTTGTTGAATCCATCCACAAATGGTTGATTTTTCAACTTTGATTAGATGGCCTTCTCAATGAGCAAGATCAATGCTGGATCAACACTGAAGATCCTCTTTGTCTGATATGGAATCAAGGTCATTTCATCAGATGTGTACTATCTGGGAAGAAATGACAATAAAAACCTATTTGACTTGACATGTTCATAAGAATTTGAAATGTACATAGACTTTAATACTTTTTCTCTTGAGGCCTTAACATTTATAAAAGATGAACAATAAGGACCATTGCCACTAATGGTATTTTGCTCTGAGCTGATTTATCATTTAGTTTAGCATTTTGAACATGGATGTTGTGCAGAGTCATTTGTCTTATTATAGGAGGAATTTTCAGTAAGCCAGAACTGGTGGGGAAACTAAACCTACTGGGCATGAACACCTCACTCTGTAACTGGGTCCTGGATTTCCTATTCCTACTAACGCACGACTGTGCTGCCCAATTCAACACAAACCACATCATTAAGTTCGCAGATGATGCAACAGAGGTGGGGCTCATAAGGAACAACGATGAGTCCGCGTACAGAGGGGAGGCCAGACAACTGGTGGACTGGTACAGAGACAACAACCTGTCCCAGAACGTCGAAAAGACAAAGGAGATGGTCATCGCCCTGCGCACCCCACTTCACACAAATAGCTCAGCTGTGGAGAAAGTCAGCAGTGTGAAGTTCTTGGGTGTGGAGATGACAAACAACCGCAGCTTGACACTCAACACCACCACCGTAACCAGGAAAGCCCAGCATCGCCTCCACTTCCTGTGGAGACTGCGTAAGTCGCAAGTGCAGTGGCAGTGGGGGTTATTTCGGTTACTGTTTTGGTTCCTTGTCACTCCCTGCAGCAGCTGCTGAGGTTGAAAATTCAGCACATCTTGCACAATTCAGCTGGGCTTCGCTATCACAGGTCTTTGTCATGAGGCTGACGTCCAAGCAAAAGTTGTGAAGGTTTGTTGGTGGACCTTTGTGGCTTTGAGCTCCTTTGTGGTTTACTGAGTCTGAAGTCCCAGTCTGAAGTTTCACCGCTGTGCCTCAACAAAGCCCATTATAGTTAACACAGCCCAGTGCGGCCCGGTGCAGCCACCCTTAGCACCATTGCAACAAAATATGGAAACTCCAGATAGTTTGCCGGTTTGGTGGTACCTTTTATTTAGAACACTGCTCCCAGTTTTAATGCCTCTGGGAGGTACCACGTCCTCAAGTGAGTGCAATCAGTGATTTATATCCCTGTGGAAGTAAAGACCTACATGCTTCTCAAACCCATCATATGCATAAGACCAGACTCAACAAAGATTTTCAATGGTAATTCATCATGGGCAACAATAAGTTAATTCATGACATGGAAATCAGAGCAGTTGAAGAAAACCTCCCAGTGTTACGCCTGGTCAACTGCAAGTTGTCCTCAACAGCCTAAAGACCATTCTTTCTCACCACATTGGAAAAATCACCTTTTGTTGTTCTACAAAAAAATTCCCATCACTCTTAGGAATATAGGTGCCAAAGAGGGTTCCTCTGTATCCATGGTACAACCATTTTTAGTTCCCTAAAGAACCATTCAATGAAACAAGACCTGAACATAAAAAAACTTTTTTTTTACATTTTCAGAACCTACACATAATGTAAATGTTCTAGACTGCACTGCTCAAGTGATAAAGAAACTTTATATAGTGTGAAGGTTCTCTAAACCTTTAAAAGACATTTAATACATCTGGAGTGTTTTTATATTCATATTTAATCTTAATTTCTTAAGCAGACTATTTTTTTTATTCTCATTGTTTAATAGTCTTAATTATATTACTGCAAATTAAGCTAATATTAAGGCTCAGTTTCCACAGTTTGATGTCTGTTTTGCCTGTTGAACAGCAGAGGGAATCATCATAACATAACGCACTGAACACAAGCAAAATTAAAACTCTCAATTTGCCCCTTAAAAAAAATCACAATAGGAAGCCATTTCTCAGATGCTTGATTGAAAGGTGCAGATGAACCTGTAGCATGAGAGGGGAAATGAGCCAGTCTTATATATGATGTTTTCAAAGTTTGCATTTACATGGTGAAAGAAGTCTTTTGACCAACATGACACTGTAGTCCTGACCTATGATGAAGAATACACAGAATCTCTCCAGATCTCCAAGGGTCCTATCACACCTTTTTGACTCTCCTGCTTGTGCCACCTTAGAGGTTTTCAATGGGGATTTCAGCTTCAGAGAACTAGGATAAGGCCACCTTTTTCCACAGGTCCAGTCTTGTGTCTACTGTAGTTGCTGTTGGCAGCGGACAGGGGTCAGCAGGGGTAACTGGTCTGGAGGCATTTACGGCATTTAGCAGACATATTTATTCAAAACGACTGTCCCTAATTACAGGGACAGTCTGGAGCAACTGTCTGTCTGAGCACTACCCCAGACTTTCCTGAAAAGTGTCCACACTGGAGCCAGAGCAGCTAGTATGAATCAAACTTCTCCTACTGTATGCCTTTTTTGCAGGAATGGGTTTTTATTTACTTCTCCAAGGCTTTTTGCATTTTCTCTGGCGCCCTCTGGTGGGCTGCCCATGAGGTGCATCAAGGGTTGGGAGGCAATCCCCGTCTGATATTGGACCACAGATCCACCTGAGTCTCACAATTTCAACTACACACACACACACACACACACACTCACACACACACACACAGTTCTGTAAAGGTAAAACATTCAATACGAGAGCATGCTGGCCTCGTTTTCTCTGGGTTGTCCTCCAAACATGTTGA
>JBBIGA010115317.1:0-10494 GCA_037576975.1 Alestes dentex | reverse complement strand
CTGCTCTAAGGACACATGTGGGGGATGTGGATGTACACACACACACACACACACACACACACACACACACACACACACACACAGCCCATAGCATCCCACCCCCACCCCCACCCCAGCTTTTGAAATATTGATTTCAACATCCAGTATTTAAAAAAAAAAAAACCCTAGCGCTTAAAGGGTTAATAAAGTATTCTCATATCATGGAAGTCTGCGCCTGTACCTCTTTTTTTCTGTCCAGACATAGCTGGTTTGTGACAAAAATTCATTTAAAAAAATCCTTATTGGACCTAGGTGGTCGATATACGGCGGCTAACATAGAACGTGTTGGCCCAGTGATTTGTAGAACAGTGGATTCAAATGAAACATGAGAAGGCACCGCTATAGGAGATACTTTCCACTTCTTTCCATAAAGTATCGCGAGACCTCCGCCCCGGCCAGTGGCACGTGTAATCAAACCCGGAAGAACACACTGATTCAGTTGTGAAAAGTCATTGGGCTGCTGCCAGGTCTCAGTCAGGCACAAAAAATCAAACTCACAATCTGTCAGCATATCACATATTAAAGGTCCTTTGTTGGGGAGGGATCGGACATTAAGTAATCCAATTAAGAGATTAACAAGGGCTAACCTAGCTGGAGCTGAAACCTGCGCACTAGCCATCTGTGGGGCGCAAGCAATCAGCCATAGATTTTGAAGAGTCACCCTGCGTCCTCTACAGTATGGAGAGGCAAATCGGCGAGGGCATATTAATATGGGGAGACTACTGGTATATCTGGACCCGTTTTTACAGTCTATATTCCTTCTTATAGTCTGAAGGGTTGCTTGGGAGGACTGTAATGGCAAACAGCAGGGGGCGCAACTACTACCACCATTGATTCTGGAATGGGAGCTACCAGAAATGGGGTGTTCTGATGATGTGCTCAGTCATTTGTTTCTGAAACGGTGTGGGCCATGTTGAACAGCATGCAGTGCATTAGCAGATTTGAGCCTATGTGGTTTGGGTGAATTGTGTCCCGCTGAAAAAGAGTTTCTGTGTGTCAAAACACGTTAAAATTGTCAATAAAACCCACATCATGCTCTCGGCAGGTGTACAGAGGCCAGTTATTGAGGCTAAGGACTCTACTGAAACGTTCATTGCTGCACCTTACAGTTGGAATGGGGCCTGAAATAAGACTTACAACATTTCCTCAGAAGCCCCAAAAGAGCCTGAAATTAAATGTCATTCGTCCCCAATTAACACTACTTTTGAAGTATTTGACACATAACTATGTGATTAATCACGATTAATTGCAGAAAATCATATGCTTAATAGTGATTACAATTTTTATCATTGCCCAGCATTAATATATAGTATATGTATGTCTGCGTCTTATCTTATTAACATCATCTCAATGTGTGAAAGTAATTTAGTAGCTTAGAAGTTTCACTGGGCTGCTTTGTGACATTTTACACTTTCATCTCAGAGTGACCACTAACATTTTCCAGCCTGATGAGAATCATCTCACAGAAATCTCATTCTTTGTGCCACAATACACTTCCATGTGTCATGAAGATTACTTTAAGATTACAAAAAACTTAATTGTACTACTGAGTGTTTTGTTGCTCAGTTGTAAATTCTATTAATCACAGTCACTTTAAATAATGTATCTAGCAATGCAAAATAGCACATATATAACCAGCTACAGGCATTTTAAGTTTTTGATCTTGATCTGAACAAAAAAGGTTCCCACAGTAAAATCTAGCCTTTTCTGTGAAATCAGTACCATCTGCACAGGGCATGACAGACACAGGAACGGCTGCAACACGAGCCTGCAAACCAAGTGTTTAGGAAATCATCCACAGGTCTTGTGTCCCGCACTGGTTCTCTGGCTCTGCCTTGTGGCTTCCCCAGCCATTACCCACCAGTTAACTCACACTTTTGATGAAAGCTGGATTACCAACCAGGCTGCCTGCAGTCCCTGCTATGTGAAAAAGTTCTTTAATCCTACTACAATTAAGCTGAAATGATAACTTGAATGGTTTTTGAGTTTTTTATTGTTTTGGTTACAGGGTTTTTTGTCAATCATTTAAACATTTTTCTGTAAACTTAGATAAGCAAACAATGAAACATGCATAAAGTAAAATTGTTCTGATAAACTCAGCAGTATCTAAAAAGAAACATGCTATATAAAAGTAATACATTTCAATGTTTTTCAAACTAGCAACACTCAAATTTTTCAAAACAGTCAAGACCACTTGCACGGCTGTCCACATGCCACATATTTTAACAGCATATTATTCACATTATACATGGAAAAATGGTCTTTGGACAGTGCTCTGAGTGGAAACCAACACAGACATCGAAAGAAATCTGACCACCTTGGTAGGGAATTGAACAACAGGAACTTTGAGGCAACAAATACCCACAATTTTTTTCCTGTGTATCCTCAATTTTCATATCTGCTCTAACGAGTAATACAGTCTGTGCTCTGATGTTTTTGGAGACTACTGTCTTTAGAGAAACCCAATCCACACTTTAAGCAATGATAAGGTTTCTGTCCGCTGTGAACGCGCTGGTGTTTATTAAGATGACTCGTCTGACTAAAACTCTTTCCACACTCTGAGCACTGATACGGTTTCTCTCCAGTATGAATGTGCTGGTGTATTTTGAGAGTATTCTTAAACCTAAAACTCTTTCCACACTCTGAGCACTGATACGGTTTCTCTCCAGTGTGAATGCGCTGGTGTGATGTGAGAGTACTCTTCTCACTAAAACTCTTCCCACACTCTGAGCAGTGATACGGTTTCTCTCCAGTGTGAATGCGCTGGTGTGATCTAAAACCATTTTTTTCACTAAAACTCTTCCCACACTCTGAGCAGTGATACGGTTTCTCTCCAGTGTGAATGTGCTGGTGTGATCTAAGACCATTCTTATAACTAAAACTCTGTCCACACTCTGAGCACTGATACGGTTTCTCTCCCGTATGAATGCGCTGGTGGTTTTTGAGAGTACGCTTCTCTCTAAAACTTTGTCCACACTCTGTGCACTGATACGGTTTCTCTCCAGTGTGAATGCGCTGGTGTATTTTGAGATTAATTTTATCTCTAAAACTCTTCCCACACTCTGAGCACGGATACGGTTTCTCTCCAGTGTGAATGTGCTGGTGTGATTTGAGATGACTCTTCAGATTAAAACTCTTCCCACACTCTGAGCACTGATATGGCTTCTCTCCAGAGTGAATGCGCTGGTGTATTTTGAGAGCACTCTTCAGGCTGTAACTCTGTCCACACTCTGAGCACTGATACGGTTTCTCTCCAGTGTGAATGCGCTGGTGTGATTTGAGATAACTCATCTGTCTAAAACTCTGTTCACACTCTGAGCACTGATACGGTTTCTCTCCCGTGTGAATGCGCTGGTGTGATTTGAAAGAAGTCTTCTGACTAAAACTCTGTCCACACTCTGAGCACTGATACGGTTTCTCTCCAGTGTGAATGCTCTCGTGTGATTTGAGTGTACTCCTCTCTCTAAAACTCTGTCCACACTCTGAGCACTGATACGGTTTCTCTCCAGAGTGAATGCGCTGGTGGTTTTTGAGAATACGCTTCTCTCTAAAACTCTGTCCACACTCTGAGCACTGATACGGTTTCTCTCCAGTGTGAATGCTCTGGTGTGATTTGAGAGTACCCTTCTCTCTAAAACTCTGTCCACACTCTGAGCACTGATATGGTTTCTCTCCAGTGTGAATGAGTTGGTGTGTTTTGAGAGAACTTTTCCAGCTAAAACTCTTTTCACACTCAGAGCACTGATACGGTTTCTCTCCAGTCTGAATGTGCTGGGGTTGTTTGAGGGTATCCATCTCTATAAAACTCTTTTCACACTCTGAGCAGTAATATGGTTTCTCTCCAGTGTGAATGCACTGGTGTGTTTGCAGATTAATTAGTTGGTTAAAACTCTTCCCACACTGAGCAGTGATACAGTTTCTCTCCTGTATGAATGCGCTGGTACAGTTTGATACAGTTTTGACACCTCCCCCACTCTGAGCACTGGTAAGGTGTCCTTTTTTGTGTTTATCTGTGAGACGATGTGTTGATGAGAAGGTTAGCAGAGGACGTTTTCTGAAGACTGGGGCTTATGAATAATTAAACCTCTCCTGAGTTCAGCAGTCACATATTCCTCTCTGGGCTCACAGAAATCCCTCACAGCGGCATCCACTGATGCAGTTGTGGAAGTAAATTTTCACTGTGTACGTAGGTGGGCAGTAGGACAAGAAGACATGCAGGTGATCATTTCTTTCTGTAAGATAAGCATAAAAAAAATCAGTGCCAGGTGCAACAGAATAGTAAATAACACATAACCCGTGTGACCCTCTTGATAAATTCATGACTAAATCCCAGCCATAGATATATTTGAGCTGAAAAAGACCAAATCCCTAGAATAGTACCCAAGATACAGTGCCACCAGAAAGTATTCACACCCCTTCTCTTTTTCCACATTTTGTGACGTTACAGACTTAATTAAAAAAAGACCCGATTGTAGTTTTCTTTCACAAAATCTACACAAAATGGTCCATAATGTCTAAGTGAAAGCATTAGGGATGTGAATTTTTGGCAAAAACATTATTCGAAAATCGATGAGAACTATTAGATTATTAAAAAATCGACCCCCTCCCCCGCCCGCCCGCACGCACGTACGTACGTCCGCACGTGCGTAAACACACAATGACAGAGAGGATGAAACAGGGATTTTTCCACAAACTGTTGAATCACACGACACTGATGATGTACATCAGCGCCAATAACAGAGCGCTTTTCAACCTTCTGAACAGAGCACTTTTTGACTTTTTGCTTGATTTTTTTTACATTTGTGCATGGCTTTCTTTCCGAACCTTCCAAATCACAGCACAGTAAATGTGGTACATTAGGGTGCCATGCCTGCCCTTGGACTCACTTGGTCCCGTCCTGGGAATACAAGCCTGCCATCCCACCAAACGCTTACAGCGTTGTTTTTGAAAAAATACTAATAATCGCAGTCTGCTATGATTAATAGTTTTTCTTTTCCAATAAAACATTTCATAATAACATAGAAAAAGTGCTTCGTCTAAAATGTGGTAATTTCAAACGGTCTGTGTTAAACGGAAATGGTCAGCTACTCTTACTGTAACAACCAACACAACCCATCACAAACTAGTGATAGAACTTCGGAAAGTCAACTAAAGATGAGGAAAACTACTCCAAGCTAAAGAAAATGGATATACGACGTTTCTTTAACAGCGAAATAGGTTTTGAGGAGAATGTCATAGACGAGTGAACACAAGAGGTTGACCAATCTCCAGCTACGAGCTGCATGTATCTGCTAGCTAAGGGGGAGCGGTGCAGAGATCACTGGGCACGGAGGATCTGAGAATCTGTAAAGATTGTGTTATTCAGGACATTGTGTTAGAGCAGGGCTGGGCAATTAATTTCTACAGGGGGCCACATGAAAAATCTGAACTGTGTCGGAGGGCCAAACTGACGATAACTTGAACTTAATTCTGCTCAATATTAATTTTCTCCCATTGTAAAAAGCAGTAATCACAAATATTATAATAAGAAAACAGCCAACAATAAAAATATTAAATCCATAAATTGTTACAAAAGTCAACTGTAAAACAATCTAAAAGTCAACTGTAAAACAATCTAAGGGTTTATCAACACACAAAGCATTCATATTTGCCAAGTTAGGCTAAAGTATGAGGCTACAGATGATGATAAACTCAGAACTGTTTGGGAGCCAAAAGAACAGGCTCTTCTTTGGGAGCCAAGCCACAAGAGCCAGCTCTCTGAAAAGAGCTGAACTTCCCATCGCTGTAGTGGTACACCTGTACGCATTGGCGTATGTGGTATTCACAGCACAAATGCGTACCTAATTTGACTAACTTCATACTGCGTGCTTGGCCCTGCCCGGTCCTGCCAGGCCCTGTCCTGCGACTTCACAGCCCGAGACACGGATGAGACACCAATCTTCAGCGGGCCGGATTAACAAAATCAGCTCTTGGTGTATCTTACTGCATCACGTGCTGCATGTGTTTATGTGAACGACACCTAGCTTGCTATACAGCAGTGCTGGACTGGCCATCGGGCATACCGATGGTAATTGTGGGCCGGCGCAGAATCCCGTCAGCCCCCCATCAGTCACTCCTTCGGGGTGCTTCGCTCTCAGACGGTTTGTTATAGATTGTTCCTTTTGCTATTTTTTTCTAGGTTAAGAACCTACTATAATTTAAATTATGTTTACATTTATTTAAGATTTAAAGTAATTTAAAAACTATTTTCAGATTTTTTTCAACAAAGTTCAGTGGTTTTATTGGAGGCATTAAAATGCTCTGTTTAGGTAAATTCTTCTGCATAGACAAGTCAGCATCTGGAGTCTTTGTTACCAGCAAATCCAAAGCAGAAAAACATCACGCTATAAAATTTTTACTTACTTATCGCATGTGATATCGCCATCGCAACACTCAACAACATTATCGCATATCGCATGTTTTCCTAACATCATGCATTAGTGGCAATATTCTCTCACCTCATGGCTTAAGGCTGAGCTCAGAAAACATCAACATGCTCACCTTTTTGCACTTCAACTTGGACTGATGTGAACTCTTTTGTAGACAGGTTTTACATTATTTTAGTTTTTCTTTTATTGTCACTGCATTTAAGTATTTTAGCAGCACTCAGTGTCCTCTGTGCTGCCTACGGATGTGTACAGAGTTTACTTTATTTTATTTACAATTTTTATTTTTATAACTATATATTTATTTTTATAACGAATATTCGTCCGCCGAATTTTTTTTAATGAGACTGAAACAGTGATGACGTAATGATGACGCAACCGCAGCCTGCACGCACCTGACTGGATTAGAGTCAGTATGTCTGCCGTGTATCTCTAAGAAAGACACAGAAAGCCATTTGTAAACCATGGAATGCCATAATTTCTAGAGGGGGTGCATCCACAAAGACTTTCTCAACGTCAGGATTAATTTATCATATAAAATCAAAACATCCCGATCGCCATGCAGAGAATGAAGCACAGAAGAGGCAAGACCCTTCGAGCACACCCACTCCGTGTTTTTGAAAAGGCAAGAAAGTTTTCCCGTGATTACAGTTAATAAATAGGCTGTCAGTCTTTGTTTTGATATACTATTTTGTTATAGGCCTACAGAAAATGTAACTTTCAACAGTTTTTAAAGCACTTGTTCTGAATGCACTTTGTTCATGCACTTCTAAACCATAATAAAATGTGTTTTTATGATTCATATATTAATACAGTTGTGAAATCAATTCATGTAAAATAACCATGATCATCGTGAAACTGTGATTAATTCAGACTATAATCGTACCACCAAATTTCTAATCGTTGCAACCCTATGTGTGTGTATGAGTGTGCGCATATGCGTGTGCCTCTGATTGTCATAAATGTATGCCTATGTAGATGTGTGGGTCTGTGTATGTGAGTGAGTGTATTTTTGTGTATGTGTGCGTGTGTGTACCCATGTGTTTGTATAAGTGTGTGCATGTGCGTGTGTGTGTGCCAATGCCAATGTGTACACATATGTGTATGCGTGAGTGTGTGTGTGTGTGTGTGTTAATGTTGTCCAAAAAAATAGATTCTCAGATACTAATCCATACTAAAATTTACTCTCGAATTCGATATCAATTAGCACTGGTATCGATACTTAAATGGCAGTTTTGCATTTTAATGGTGATTAATCGTATGTGTTTCTACAATTAATCGTGACTAATCACACCGTTAATGCGCAAAATTAAATAAATCAATTCAAAAGTAGTGTATTACGCACTTTTATTTTTAAAGTACTGCTATTTGAACAAAAGCACAAGAACATTTGGTTTACAAATGTTTTACACAAATAAGGAGCTTTTTACCAGCAATGTTCCCTTTAACACAGTTACACAACTGCAGTTCAAATATTGCTAAATCTCAACTTAAACATTAATGTAATCCAATCAAATATAAAACCACAGCTGTTTGCCCCTGCAGGCCGTTCACATTTTATCTAGTTTATTATGGAAAAACAAGTTCCCCTCAGAGTCCAGAGCATTATAGCAGCTGTAAAGGGGACCGACTCCATATGAAAGTCTCTGTATCTGAATGCAGTGTCATTAAAGACCCTGTCGGTGTAAGGGTCAGGTGTCCCAATACTTTTCTCCAGACTTAGAGCTGCGTGCTCCGCGCACTCAAGTCCAAAAAAGCAATAAACTTTCAAAATGAAAGGATTTATTTAAAAAATGCATTAACGTGCGGAACAATAATTGTCTGTCTTAAGTAAATACTGTAGACCTCCGAGACCACCTGGTGTCAGGGTACAAATGTGGGAAAGGATACAAAAAAAAAAAATTGGGAGCACTGTAGGTCCCGAAAAGAGATAGGAGAACCATCCAGAAGGTCATAGCTAATAGCCACAGCTAATGCACTCCACCAGTCAGGCCTTTATGGTAGAGAGGGCAAACAAACATTTACTCCTGTTCAACGATACTGCACCCACCCTGAACACAGTCAGTGTTCCTGCTCCTGACCAACACATCCACGGTTCTGGTACCAAAGAAGTCTTCTCCATCTGCCCTCAATGACTAAAGACTGCCTTAACGCTCAACATCATGAAAGTCCTGGAGAGATTGGCATGCCTCAGACCTCAGGAAGAACGTTCATGTCGTTATGAGTGAAGGACTGCATTCAGTGTGCTGCGGAGGGTTTTACAGGGAAAATTAAACTCCACAATGAGGTGATGGCAGATGCTCCTTTTTGGGAGAGGAATTCAGTCTACACCACAACTTGTACCTCATTTACTGATCCTGAAAGAGTTGGAAAATTAGAGTAAGAGCCCAAGTCTGAAACCTTTTCCAAGACAGAAACTGAAACTCTGTTGGAGAAGTGCAGCCTGCTGTTTTCTGAAGAATAAAGGAGCCTTGTGGTCTGGTGGAGAATCTTCTCCCCAGCTGGATTTGAGCTGGGGATTTTATAGGCTCAAGAAAATATTCATTCTTCCCACCTTCCAGTATTCCATCAGTAAGTCTCAATTACAGCAGTATTTGAATATTCAGATCTCCACCTTCCCATGTTTCTACCATCAGGTAAAAGATTATCACTAATTAATATTAAGCCCTCAACTTCCCCATGGTTTCATGAACAGGCATGTCTTTGTTTTAAAAAAAAACAAACAAAAAAAAAACCACATGTCCATGTTCACGCATAGGGTGTAGTGCTAGTAAGGCCTCTAAATATATACACATATACATTTTCTACCATAGGAGCTGCTTTATTGGTTAACCCTCCGAGGTCCGAGGCCTGTCAAGCACTTTGAGGCAGTTTGTTACACCGTTACATTTTTAAGTATTTCATCTAACTAAAACATCTACGCAAAAGTGACACGTGGTTATATTCTGGAAAACCTCACCTATCATAATGAGGGTTAAGTGAATGTAATTATATTACTTTTAATTAAAATTTTGTGTAAACATGACATAAACCTATTTATGTCAAAGTAAACAAAGTAAAAAAAACACACTATAAATCTATCTGAGCAAGACTATTGAACCTTGTAAACAAATGTTTTGGCTACAAAAAGTAAAAAGAGCATTCAGAAATGTTATGCAGATTCGACACAAATTTTCTCTGAAGCCAGTGGCTCTTTCACATACATATTGATTACATGGGTGTATCACACCTGTAACTCCACCCCCACCCCCCCACCCCACCTCTAACATGGCCAGGTAACAATGGTGGTCATTTTCTGCCTGCCCCGCCCCCAAAGCTCTACAAGCTACTGCAAAGAAAAGTTGAAGAAAATTGAAATCCCTCTACACAAAGAACAGGCTACCCATCATTCACACCTAATCTGTACCGATAATTTACACCTTTTCAGTTTCTGTCCGCATATTTTTCTAGCCACACCTGACATAAATAGCAGGGTATCTATCATTCACACCCAATCTGTCACCTACCATAACAAAGTCACGCATACTAGTAATTACCAAATACAACAGTGTCACAACAGTATGATCATCTGACCAACAAAAGTCTAGATGCAGCTTCATTCTTCCTATAAGCTAACCAAAAAAGCACAATGCATGATTAGTCTATTTAGCTCATGATTCAAGTTTAAAGATTCTTTTTTCGTCACAGGCATAGTTCAACACACAGTGAAATGTCTCCTAAACCACTCCTTTTGACTGTGCAAACATTATAAAACAATAAGTAGCTTATTGTTACTTATTGTTACTGAAACACTTTAAAGAAGAAATGAGTAGAGTGTAAGTACAATGTAAGTATAACAGTAGAATATAAATGTAAGTACAATTATAATTTTTAAACACAGATCTGAACATTTCTAAAACACAAATCTAAAAGTAAATAACTTAAACAAGGTACACCACAAGTTTGAGATAAAAAATGTAAGCTAATAAAATTATATATATATATATATATATATATATATATGTGTGTGTGTATATATATGTGTGTGTGT
>JBBIGA010115295.1:0-10496 GCA_037576975.1 Alestes dentex | reverse complement strand
TGTGTGTGTGTGTGTGTGTGTGTGTGTGTGTGTGTGTGTGTGTGTGTGTGTGTGTGTGTGTGTGAGAGAGAGTGTGTTGTGGGGGGGCCGCCCCGGCAGTGTTCCTTCACCACAGCCTGATTCTCAGGTTCGACTGCCTCCTCAGAACTGTGGCTTTGTGTTTCCCCGGTTTAAAGTGTGACGGCAGGAGGACTGTTATATTTTTTTTCCATGATGGCGGACGTTGTCACACAGGCCAAAAGACATCGCCTGCCGTCTTCTGCGAAAGCACACACCATTCGGTGTGGATACTTTAAGGTCAAGTTTGACAGTGATATCAATATGAACACAGTCTGTGCTGCTCGGCTCCAGGAGAGAAACGAAGTGTGTTTCTGCAGAGCTTTGACCGCTCCAGCCTCACGGACGAGAACGCAGAACCCTCCTGCACATGGCAGACAGAAACACATCTCCAGAGCCGTGGATTTCCTGAGAGAATTAGTAAAACATGAGCAGATCAAACGGTATGCCTAGGCAAGGCAGCTCCACGGCCCGGCCCGAGAGGGGGGCTGCTGCTGGGGTTTCTGGGCTTTTCTGTTGGTCCTGCAGGCCCCACGCTGCTCCCCTGGGGGGAGACGGGGCTCCAGAAATAGGACAGAGGAAAAGAAAGCCCCCTCAGAACATGCAGAAACCAGGCAGGGGGAAACCAGTGAAGCACAGGCTGCAGCGAACACATCAGTTCTGCTGATGACCCACATACTGCTCTCCATTCCTGCCTCCCTCAGTCCAGAACGCCTTCGCTCTGTACACCTCGCTCCAGCGGCCCGGCAAGGTCCAAGCGGCCCGGACTCAATCCAGGGCCTAGTTTTTCAGTCTTGTTTTTTTGTGTGTCTGACATGGTTGGTAGTAGGCGAATGCAGCTTTAGTATGATGTATCCAGTGGAAACACAACCAGGTGGAAGAGTCTCTAGTGTGCAATATCTCTCCTGAGTGAAATATGATCTGACGCAATGTTTTTGTGGTGAAATATTACTGGGTGAAATGCGCAATTTGCCTTAGTGTGTGTGTGTGTGTGTGTGTGTGTGTGTGTGTGTGTGTGTGTGTTTTTCCTTTCAATATACAAATATCCATATTTATATTTTTGTATTATTTGTATAGTGTACATTTATACTGGTATAGCTGGTATAGTTTTTTATAGTTTTCATTCACTGTGGGACTAATAAAGGTTTGTCTTATCTTATAAAGATTCTACAACAAATCCATGAGACTATCTATGAAATATGTACAGTGGATGAACTGTACACACTAATCAGGCGCAACATTCAGACGACTGGTGAGGAGAATAACACCGACTGGTGAGGAGAATAACACCGACTGGTGAGGAGAATAACACCGACTGGTGAAGGGAATAATAACACCGACTGGTGAAGGGAATAATAACACCGACTGGTGAAGAGAATAACACCGACTGGTGAAGAGAATAACACCGACTGGTGAAGAGAATAACACCGACTGGAGAAGAGCATAACACCGACTGGTGAGGGGCATAACACCGACTGGCGAGGAGCATAACACCGACTGGTGAAGAGAATAACACCGACTGGTGAGGAGCATAACACCGACTGGTGAAAAGAATAAGAACACAGACTGGTGAAGCGAATAATACAGACTGGTGAGGAGCTTAACACCGACTGGTGAGGAGCATAACGCCGACTGGTGAAGAGAATAACACCGACTGGTGAAGAGAATAACACCGACTGGAGAAGAGAATAACACCGACTGGTGAGGAGCATAACACCGACTGGTGAGGAGCATAACTCCGACTGGTGAGGAGCATAACTCCGACTGGTGAAGAGAATAACACCGACTGGTGAAGAGAATAACACCGACTGGTGAAGGGAATAACACCGACTGGTGAAGGGAATAACACCGACTGGTGAAGGGAATAACACCGACTGGTGAAGGGAATAACACCAACTGGTGAAGGGAATAACACCGACTGGTGAAGAGCATAACTCCAACTGGTGAAGAGAATAACACCGACTGGTGAAGGGAATAACACTGACTAGTGAAGAGAATAACACCGACTGGTGAAGAGAATAACACTGACTGATCTCTGCTCAGAGGCTCCTCTCTAGGGTTGGGGTATATCAGGCAGCCAGTGAACAGTCAGCTCTTGAAGTTGCTCTGAGTAAGAATCTGAGTGACTCTGAAATGACAATAAACCTCAACTTGACTCCAAAGAGTCAGGAATTGTGGATTGTTCCCAGTATGTTCAACTGATTGTGATCCAAGAAAGAACAACCGGTGGCAGGGTTCCAGGTGCCCAGGGCTCACTGAAGTCTTGTCCGTTTGGTCTGATCCCACAGAAGAGCTACTGTAGCACAAATTAATGAGAAACTGATGCTGGCTCCGACAGAAAGGTGCCAGAACCCCTGTGCATCACGTCTGCAGGTGTGTACTGGTCACAGGCAGGACAGAGTATTCATGCCGACTCCTGTCCACCACTGAAAGCAACAGCAACCGGCACAAGAGAACTGAACCATGGAGCAGCGGAAGAAGGCAGCCTGGTCTGAAGAACGACAGTTTCCTTTACATCGCGTGGAGAGAGTAAGCATGTGTGTTGCTTACCTGGTAGCACTGTAGGAAGAAGGCAAGCTGCTCTGGGCAGCGTTCAGCCGGGAAACCTTCGATCCCCTGGCATTCACGTGGATGTAATTTCAACCCACACACTATTGCAGATCAAGAACACCCCTTCATGGCAACAGCGTTCCCTAACAGCAGTGGTGTTTTTCAGAGGGATATGTGCCCTGCTGCACTGCAAACATTATTCAATAATATTCTGAGGAAAACGACAAAGAGTTCGAGGTCTAGGGCCCCCAAACTCTCCAGATCTCAAACCAATCAAGCCTCTGTGCTGAACACTACTCCTGTCCACAGAGGCCCTATTTCGCAACTGCTCCCAAACAGGTCAGGCTGTTCTGATGAGCTACACAACATTAGGCAGGTGGGTTTAGTGTTATGGCTGAGCTGTGTACAAATCTAACATCAGGATATCACATGATGGTGTAAAATTAACAGAAACCAGAACAAATTCTTAAAAAATCTTATTAAAGACTGACGTTGAGTCACATTTGGCTATTTCCGGCAGACATCTTGCGATCATAATTTTACTGTTTTACTAAAACTTTTGGCATTCAGAGGTGAGCAACAGAGAACATTCGTGACTTTATAAGAAACAATACATCAATATCTATTTACTCGTGGTGCCACATTAAAAACTAGTACAATAATTTAAGTTCAACACTGCAATGTATTAAACCAAATCAACCAGCCCTAATTTAATGCTGTACTGGCCAATATGTATCAGTCGGGCCTTAATTTTCAGGACTGTTCCTCTGTTTCTGGATTAGTTTTTTTTTTTTAGAGAACTTACCTTTTGCCTCTCTGGCTTCTCATTTCCAACATCTCTGACGGGTTCCTGCTCTGGGGAGCCGAGACCCTCTGCCACAGTCTCGTCCTCCTGACTGTGCTGTATGCCGTCCAGACCCGCGGGCTGGTTGGAGGGGGAGGAGGCTACAGAGGAGGTGGACAGTGGTGCAGAGATGGTGGCGTTGGATGGGGAACCATGGTCAGTCTGGAATCCCTGGACTTCCAAACGGAGCTGCTCGTTTTCAGCGGCGAGTTCCTGCCGCTCGCGCCGCACCCCGGTCAGCTCCTTGGTGAGGGCGTCCAGGCGCTGCCGGAGCTGCCTGACTTCGTCCCGCGCCCGGTTCCTCTCGGCACGGACTTTGCTCCATTTCTCCCTCCAGTTGGCGGTACAGTCCGACCACCAGCGCATGGTCTTCTCCATCTGAGCGGCCCGTGCCCGTGCCTCCTCCAGCTCCCGCAGACGGAGCTCCTCCCGACTCTCCCAGTCGCCGCCCGCACCCTCGCAGCCCAGCCCCGGGGACAGCAGCAGAGGAGGGCTGGAGCTGGGGGTACCGCCCGAGGGGCTCGGAGTGTGCGTCAGGCTGTCTGGGGAGCGCACGCGGTCCGGGCCCAGACCAAGGCCGCACAGCAGCCCCGCCCCAGACTTAGCGGCTTCAGCCACATGGGGGCTGGGGGTGTGGTTCATGACTGAGCCAATGATTAGTCCCAGCAGAGAAGAGCTAACTGGACAGCAGGTCCGAGAGACGGGGAGACATGACGCCCTGCAGGGAAAGAGGACACACGGTTACACAGATACTCGCCACAACAGAACTGAGCAAAGTCCAAACCAAGAAGAGTCTACACTGCTGGAGTCCGACCACAGCAGCTCTTTCTGAAAGACTTAAGAATCACACCACAGAGTCTCCTTCTGATTTTACATTCTACTCCAGTAAGGTCCTTACCGACCGTATTCTTCTACCTCACACTCTGTAGGGTCTCTGTTTAACACAGCTGATACCGACAGGCTAGGAGAGACTCACATTCTACCTTTTAGCGGAGCAATGATAGTAATAGGTTGTGTATTATGTTTTTGGTACCGTGATGTGGTTCATTTGTGACAGACAATGGCGATGTTATGTTGCTCATATTTTGTGTTTCAATGCAGTTTCTGATTCTGAGGTCAGGATTTTAACATCTGAGAAGTTTACTCTTCAAGAAAAGCGTGCTGAGCAGTGAGAGGACGGGAGGAGAATAAGCAGGGGAGAGGTCACAGAAGTTCTGTAGATTAGAACCGAATGGAACAGAAGATTCTCCTAGTATTTTAGAACACACAAGCATGGTGTACCAAAGAAAAATGTGGATAATGATCACTCACTGATCATCAATTTTATACAATTCTCTCGTAATTTAACTTCTTTAGAGGTATCAACCTCAACATCACCAGCAGCTGTCAGGGTGCCTCCGAATCAGATCCTCTGCATTTCTGGTGGCATTTTATTTGCTGATTAGTCATTTACACAAGAACAACTGTGTGAGTGTATGCATGTTCCAGTATGATACAGTTACAGAAAGATTTTGGGTTACTGGACATGTAGTCTGTCTGAACGGAGGCATGCCTGGGGGCAGGGCTGGAGACGGGTGCTGTACACACCAGACACTCCGTTTGGAAATACCCCTGTAATCTGTTTAATACACTCTGTGGGGCAGCTGGTGGTCTGGTGGTTAGGGAGTTGACCCTGTGATTAGAAGGTCTTGGGTTTGAGTCCCAGGACTGCTAGTGTCATCACTGAGGTACTGTCCCCACACTTGCTCCCCAGCACCCCCCCGCCTCACTTGGTGAACGGGTTGAATACACAGAGAATAATCCCCACTGCTCACACTGTGCTGTGGTGCGTTCACGTGTGACTATAAGGGGCCACTTTACTGTTTACTTACTCATATTTGAATGAGATGATGCTCCTGCCAGGAAAACAACACACACCTCTCATGAGGACAGAACGGTGCTACAGGAGGAACCCTGGGCTCGGTTCCCCTCCCCCAGCACCCAGCAGCCCTGGAGGAGCCGGGTCGGAGGAAGCTGTAGGGCGGAGACTGTGGGTTTGGAAACCAAACACTGCTGCTCCCAGAAAACAGCACTGCAGCTTGTCCAGGCCCTGCCTCTCAGGAGAACACCATTCATAAAAAAAAACCCCTGTTTATTACTCAAACAGGGTGGGGGCACACAGAAAACTGTAAATCCACAATCAGATTCCTCCCAGGCTGTGAAGAGTGGGAGTTATATTCCTTCCAGACACACACACACACACACACACACACACACACACAGAGGTAAAATATCATAACTTCTGCCCCTGTGGATCAATAGGACACTAAATTAGGGCCCTAAGATCAACCATTTCTCTCAAAATAGACTACACTGCCTATTTTCTGGGGGGAATTATGAGTCTCCTTTCCAGTCCTCACACGTGCATTCCTAAAAATTTTCCAAATGATTCATGGCATGGACATGGCAAACGACTTCAAACAGCTTCATCCGGTGCAGAACCTACAGACCACGTGAGGCAGACACATACAGCCTGACAGTCTTGATTGTACTTGCTGTTAAGACATTCTTATAAATATTCCTTCACTTTGAAACTGTTTAATAATTAATCATTAATTGGAACATTGCAACAAGGCCCCGAGTCCTAAATGACCTACTGTTTATTACGCTGCAGTCCTTCTACACAACCTGAGGGACCTAACCTGAGCTGGCTGCAGGGGGCGCTGTCAGGAATGCGTGGTCATGGACACTCGGTCAGAGAGGAGCTCTAGCCGGGCCACTGGGATCAGTGAGGTTAACAGTGAGACACGATTACCTCCATCCACCTCAAGACCATCAGGAAAAACTCTGTCTGCATGTCTCCACAACTCCAGATCTCACATGGGTCAGCACAGAGGGACCTGGAACGCTGTAATCCTAGCAACTCCGCCACCCAGGTGCTATCCTCATTTAAACTTACGAATTTATGAACCAAGATCTCTGTAAACGAAAATTCTGTGCTATTAGATTTCAGTTTGTTCTCTTTAACCCGAAGGTTCTGTGAATCATCTTTACATTTGCACACGGAAAATGGTTCTTTAAAGAACCACACATTGAAAAAGCAGCAGCCTGAGGAGGTAAAATATGATGCAGAAAAGTACAGGGGGTCCTCGAGTTACGCCACAGATCCGTTCCTTCGACAGTGATGTAACCCGAATTGTGGTGTAAGCCGAAACACACCCTAGTCTCAGTCACTTACCGATCCTGACACAGTTAAATCATTATCTAGAACATAAAAACACAACTAAGCCCCAGAAAAAGGAAAAGGAATAAATATACAGTACTTGTTCATTGTACTGTCATAACAGAAAACTTACAAAAATGAGTAAAAACACTTTTAACAGTCCCGAATGTCGTATGTTAGAGTACTGGAGGGCGCCAGCTCCCTGACTCACACGCCACGTTACTGCGGATTCTGCATTATCTGCGTATTCTTCCACTGCATGCAAACAAACTTGTTACGGGAAGGAGCGTCGTAAACTCGAAACACCGCATGACGAGACTGTTGTAACCTGAGGAGCCCCTGAACAGAAGCAGCAGCTCACAAGACCGACTCTAATGAAGCAGTCTGAACGGAAAAACACGGAGATTCTTCAACACAAGTCTGGAAATCACTTCAGACAGAGCAGCGCCGGATGCCTTCAGAGGGGCTTCAGAGATAAGAGCAGTTTTATGAAGTGAGAATCCGCTCTGGACCGCGTCCGGAACGCCTTCTGACATACTGGAGACTCTGGGTGTGGTTTAGGCGAGGGGCGGTGCTGGAGACATGGCAGGGACCCGGGTCCCGCATCCGGCGGGGCGTTAACTCTCATTCTCCTTTTATTTTTCTGAAATTTCAGGATTAGCTCCTAGTTCTCGAATCTCATAAATAACATTCTCCTCCACCCTCACATAAATAACCTCCTCCTCCACCCTCACATTAATAACCTCCTCCACCCTCACATAAATAACCTCCTCCTCCACCCTCACATAAATAACCTCCTCCTCCACCCTCACATTAATAACCTCCTCCTGTATGAGGCTAAAAGGGTGACGTCTGTTTGATGTCCCCTCTGAATGATTCAGATACTCTGAATGATTCCTCCAGGTGATGGAACCACCACACATCATCTTCAGCGACACCCGAGCTGTCTCCATATAAACCCACATAGAAGCGCAAAGCACAGATCTGTCATTCTCCGTCAAACACACCAACCACCAGCAGCACCAGCACTGCCTCATGGTTTGACATTCAATTTGGTTTCCCAGAAAACATCTGGCAGTTAAGTGTGACTGAGGCCAAAACCGACTGAGAAGACAGAGAGACCGGGGATAAAGAGCTTCAGACAAAACTGATTTTAGACTCTTTTCCAAAAGAAACCTAGTCTTAAATATCCTTTAAAGAGAAATGAGCAGAATCCAGAATGGGGAACGTAGTGATATTTTGCCATTTCTGTGCAAATTATTCCGAATAGTCTCGGCCATGCCTCAGCAAAGTTCAGCTCCTCTATCCTCGAGAAAGTCGAAGTCCAAGTAGTCCAAGGAGATAATGGAAGCTGCAGGAGAAACGTCTGGACAGTCTGGACATGACTTTCTCCCTGAGGTCTTACAGCACACACTTCAATACAGAGAGACCCAGTCAGAGAGTCATTCATTCTGTTCAGTGATTCTCATTTTTGACTCATGGAGCACCTGCAGGCAGAAGCATTGAATTTCAAACTCTCAAGAGTCACAGAAAAAAGGGAAACGGAAACTGGCCCTCACACGACGCAGCAGGTGCCAAATACCTCTGAAGGCTGAATTTAGTCTCACATGAAAACACCGGAGGGTTTGACATTAGGTCAGTAGTGGATTCAGGATCATGGTCTGTCAGGTCCCACCTGCAGGCGGTGAGGAGCGTGTCCTAACGCTGAGAACGGTGAGGTTCAACAGGACAACAGCAAAATTCAGAGAGGCTCTGCACTGGCATTCAGGTTCAAGTGCAAGTTCTATCAACAGGAGGAACAGGCAATGGTCCGAAAGACTTGATTTGGGAATAATCTGGTGCATTTTAACTGCACTGCAAAAATGTATTATACCTGAACTCCAAAAAACGTGCTTATAATGCTTTATTTCTATTGCACAGACCGAAAATACACCTCAAGCTCGACCCGCGTTCTGTGGGTCGTAAAGGAGTTCTGCCCGAGAGAAGCGAGGAGCTGTCAGGGGCCTTCTGCTTGAGATCTCTGACCACAGACTGTTTCCTTCCCAAAAAGACAAACCGACCAAAGTCATGCTCCACAGATATAGGTCACAGATATAGGGCATCATTTTTAATATTTATTTCTGAAATAACCGTGAGTCTTGAAGACTTCTTCAGTTGCTCTGGGTGAAGCGGTGTTGAGGCAGTTCTCTTCCATTGGCTTGTCACATTTCTACATCTAAAGGTGATTTTTTTTACTGATTTCAATGAAGATTTGAATGTTGTCACCCCCAGCCCTGATCTATCTCACTCATCACCTCCAGACCATTCCTACCTCAGCAGGAACGAGTGTGTGGGGCCCGAGCAGACCAGGCGTGCTCTGCAAGGCTTCTGCTGGGTTGAGAGTGGATTACTTCACTCAGAAATAATCCAGCCAGGGGAAGTGCTGGAAGACGGGCAACAGATGGACAAGATCAAAATTTATCCCGGGATTATCTATAACGGGTATCACACTATGAAACACAACGTACTTAAAATGTGCTGAACCCTCCCTTAATTTACCCTGAAAATACACCAAATTCCTTCATTTGAATTAAGTGGCCGTTAATTTGTGAATCCGACCCCTTCATTTTACCTTAAAATCAGATTTAAGGCAAATCAGATCTTAAATTTAAGACCTTAATTCAGGAGGTTCTATTATTTAAGGGGCAAATTTGAAAAAGATAGAGAAAATTCAGTAGTATTACCCCTTAATCACCTTAATCTTCCTTCATTTTCTGTATGGCACACTACGGTCAAAATGAAGGTAATTTTAAGGAAAAATTAAGACGTTTGGTTTCGTAGAGATGATACAGAACACCCCGCGATACCACCCCACCAGAAGAGCTCGAACAAAAGGGAAGATTTCGGTGCCCAGTTTGGCACGTCTCAGTAGAAGTACTCGCTGCTTTTAGTTTATTATTTACTATGAACTAGTTGGTTATTCTTGTTTATTCCTCATAGCGGAATGATCTCTGGAGCTGTCAGACAGAGGAACATTACTGAAAAGATCAGGCCTGTCTTTGTGGAACCATGACTCCAAGCGAATCAGCAGAGTCTGTAGATGCTCCTGCACCCCTGGAGGTCAAAACCATCTCTGGTAAACAGAGAGAAAGTTCTCAGCAACAACTCAGAGGAGAGAAATTCTCCAAGAGAGACTCCACAGAGGCAGCCTTGAGCTGGGCAGAACAAGAAGAGCATGTTTCTCTAACATCATTAACAGGAACACTAAGACCACTCAGACTTCCTCACAGTTACGAAATGAACACAAAATTGAAAATATCATACAAACTTTAAGATGAACTCACTGAAGCAGCAACTAGACCTTCATCTCACCCCACAGAAGTAACATGTCTGTCCTGTCTGACTCTGATCCTGTAGATCCTAGAACACTTGAGGAAATGGTGCTTTATCTTCAAACATCTACACGCTCCCTGGACCTTTTCCCCAGGAACTCTGTAGAAGTGTTTTAGCACCTCAGTGCAGGACCCGCTGCCGACTATTAAAGTCTCACTGAACTAAACAGACGGATCTCTAATCTTCCATCAACAGGAAGATTCTGGAAAAAGCTGAACACAGACAGATTCTCTGGTGACTATCAGTCAGGCTTCCGTCAGCATCACAACACAGAAACTGCTTATTTAGGTACTGAATGATTCACCTGAGTACAGGTGCAGGTAAAATAACTGTCCTGGGGCTGTTAGAGGCGAGAGTGCGTGTGAGAGTGCATATACCTGTGTGTGCGCTTGTTTGTGTGTGTGTGTGTGTGTGTGTGTGTGTGTGTAAAGCAGTGAAACTAACCTTCGCAGGTGTGTCCATCCTCTTTCA
>JBBIGA010115284.1:0-10496 GCA_037576975.1 Alestes dentex | reverse complement strand
TTGCCACTGCAGGGCATTCACGTTTTATCTAGTTTGTTATAGAAAAACAAGTTCCCCTCAGAGTCCAGAGCATGGGGTGGAGAACAATTATAGCAGCTGCAAAGGGAGACCAACTCCATATGAAAGTCTATTTAGTGCAGTGTCATTAAAGTCCCTGTTGGTGTAATGATCAGACCCTCGCAAGAACCAGCTGAGACTTAGAGCTGCGTGCTGCAAAAAAGCATCAAAGTTTCAAAATCTCTCTCTCCCTCTCTACCATCCTCCCTCTTCCTCCCTCCCTGTCTCTCTCCCTCTCTACCGTCCTCTCACTCTTCCTCCCTCCCTGTCTCTCTCCCTATCTACCATCCTCTCACTCTTCCACCCTCCCTGTCTCTCTCTCCCTCTCTCTCCACCATCCTCACTCTTCCTCCCTCCCTCCCTCTCTCTCTCTCTCTCTCTCTCTCTCTCTCTGTCTGTCTCTCTGTTATTTTTTTATGACCATATACAGGTGATCACAGTTTTACTGTATTAATGATTTTCTCGTGCTGTCATTAAATAATAAGGTGTAAATTAATAATTTTATTTTTTCTCACTCTGAATAAGAAGCTCCGCGCGCAGCTCCAGAGGACAACAAAAACACGAAAAAGAGGAGCAGAGCGGAGAGAGAAACACAGAGCTGCACCACAGCGCCCCTGACGTAGCCCGCCAGTACTACAGCTAAGCGAGGACTGGGAAAAGAGTGGAAAAGACTAGGAGAGAGTGGGAAAATGACTGGGAGAGCACTGAGAGAACTACAAAAGGACTGGAAAAGTGGGAAACTTGAGGAAATCAGGAATGTAATACAATGTAATTCAAAGCCTGTTTTCTGTTGTCAGATGAATAACCCCAATATGCCAACATTCAGAGAGGTTAAAAATCATTTAGCAAAGAATATTCATATTTTTCGAATGGAAACAAGTTTGCAGATATACAAAAATGTCAGGAAACTTATTGAAAACAGGTTTTAATGGTTAAAATGGAAACTTAATTCAATATTCAAAATCTTGCAAACAATATCACAGTGCAAAAGTCTTGAGCCCCTCATTTCTTTATATTTTGTAGGAAAATGAGACAGCAGGACTTACAGTGATTTACTGCAACATGTTCAAACATACATGTAAAAACAGAATAAACACAAAAAGGGTGTGTTTAATTCTAACAGCTTTAAAGTCAGTGTGTGTTCTGAGCTCCGTTAGGACCACTGTTCACAGCCTGAACTCTTTTAGATACGCTCTGTTATTTCTTTAAGTTCTTCTGGAAGAGTTCTCCAGGCTTCTTGAAGGACTTTCCAAAGCTCTTCTCTGGTCGTGGGCTGGTTCTCTGTCCAGATGGTCCCTGCTGTTTCAGTATTGTTGAAATCTGGGCTTTGGGGGGCCGATCCATGACTGATAGGGTTCCATCATGTTTTTTTGGTGTTTTGACTGTGTTGTCAGTGTGTTTGGGATCATTGTTGAGAGGCTGAAAAATGAAGCCGCTGCCAATCAGATGCTTTCCCGATTGTATCCAGGAGTGGCCCAAGACGTTTGCACAACATGGCAGATATTAGCATGCAGTATAATAACTGTGAAGTTGACATAAAATGTGTGCACTAAACTAAATCTGAACAGTTTTAGGTTAGAGTTAGCCATTTTTAGAAAATGTATTGATTAGATGGCATTTCTGAGAGCATTTTTTATCTTTTTTTTTTTAAAAAGCCTTTAATTCTCTATTTCTTTTTACTAATTAGGGAGTAAATTTAGATAAACGATACTGACAGAGCCAGAAGGTAGCCGAGAAAAATACACTCATGGCTTGGAGTGGAGTTAGCATCACTCCAGCATATGAATTAGCTTACAGTGAATCTCTTGGACTTGTGTTTTTACCCCAGAGTGTTTAAGGTTAAGAGGAAAACCCAGTTTTAAAAAAATCGAACGCTGAGCTGTTTGGCTGCGAATGCATAAATCATGAGTTATACATCAGCTGGCTGTCTCCCTCACGCAGAGCAAAGAGCCTCGTCATTGATAGCACTCTCAGTCAGTCATGGGCAAACAAGAGAGGCTTTTAATTCGATAAGGGACACCAAGGTTGAATCTCGGCTCTACAGGATGTGATTTAGGGGCCAGAGAGGCCGTCGAACGATGCTGCCGTGGAGCAGCTTGAGTAAGACTGATAAGACCGGCTTCTGGAAATGTGCTGGTCGGATGAGAGAGCGTGAGCGCTGGGTAAATTAAGTGGCCACTCTTAAACGCGGCTGGGACGGGGCACTTTCCGACGGGAGACACGGTCACATAAAAACGTCACTAATGCATTTGCAGGCACATCTTGGCCCGTGTGTCCTTCCAAATAAAATTCAAAGCAAATGCAGTTCGTTTGGAGCTATCTAGTAATAAAATGTGTTCTAGCAACAAAGTCAGTGTGAGTGCTAAAGAGAGCTAAGTGGAACTGGTTCAGATGCACAGCCAGTACCGCTTGTTTTGGAGATGTTCAGTCGTCTAGACATTACAGTTTGGTTCTTGACAAAGTGGCTGAAATCCTGCTTTCAGTACATCGGTCACAGTCCTAAAAGTAGATAGAGAGAACCCACTTAAACAAATGAGACACGCCATTATACTTAGTCGTTTATTTACTGAGGAAAATGATCCAATATTCTATATCCGTGAGAGGCAGAAGGATGTGATTAGCTGTTGATTTGGAGGTGAAAATTAGTCAGGTGTTTTCAATCTAAAGGATCAGTCAGATGTGGGTGGGTGCCCTGTTTTATTTATTCTCATCTGGTCAGGAATGAATAAATAAGTAAAATAGTTCTCATTTGTGTTCTTTTTTTTTAATCACTTGTGTAAAGATTTGATGATGTTTTAGGTCATGCAGAAATATTGCACAGTTCTAAATGGGTTCACAAACTTTCAAGCACCAATGTAGTACTGAACACTTAAACTACTTTACTACATCTCCCAGAATTCATCTGGGATGTTTATACATGGCAGTGGGGGCGTGACTATATGCAGGTGCTGTATGCAGTGGCCACACCCTCTCAGTTACCAACAATTAGCCTGTTTTTTGTGAAACTGATAAAACGTGTTTGCTCAGTCAGTCAATTTGTGTTGGAATTAAACAAAAATCAGGATTAATTATTCATTACGAAAAGAGGAAACAAGTGGTTGATAACTTTAAATAACTTAAAAAAAAGGTCCATGGGACTTTGGGAGAGCACACGACTTTTTTCAAGCCAGATGAATTCAAGAAGAAAAACCATTTGATCCATCCTGGAACCAAGGAATCCCACCAAGTGGAGGCAGAAGTGGGAACCCAGAGCTGAGGTCAGTCAGGCTGTCTACCGGTTTATAAAGAGGTTGTGATTTGGTCACAGATTACCTCAGCTGTTTTTTATGATACACGACCCTGAGAGATGTTTTTAATTGGTTTTACACATCAATTTTACAAAACAGAGGAACAATAAAGCAAAGAGGGTCAGATTTTATATAATATGTACTTAAAAATCGGTGAGTCCTTCCACCAAAAAACTAGAACCTAAAACAGAGAGCAAAAATGCGGAAAGATGTCATGTTGAGCACAGTTTTGTCACCTTTTTTGGCAGATTTACCTGAATGTGATTTTGTTCTGTCTGTCTGTAAAACGTTTCACAGTCCATGTTGTTAGTATAGTTGTTTTCTGTTCATTTCTGCTGAAGTTCAGCTTCAAGTTACTTCAGCTGTCTCCGACTAAAAAGTTTACTTACAATCACTGACCGGTTACATGTTTCTTCAGAAACAGGTTACAGTGAGAAATGCGACTTATTTAAATAAAGTTATTTAAGGTATTTACTTGTGTTGTTTTGGATGTCAACGTTGAAAATGAACCGTTAGCTACTGCAAAAAAAGGGAGGTGTTGCCTAGTAAAAGGTGGTCCGCGGAGTGATACGGTTACTGTGGGGAAAAATGGTTTGTTATTGTATTTGTTAGAGGGCGCTTCTCAACCAATCAGATAGTCAGGTTAGAGAAAACACTGTGCAATATTGTTTGATCATAGGGAGTTACACAATATGAACAAAAGTATTTGGACACACCTGTTTTTCAGGGATTAGGCTAGGCTTTTTTCAGGGTTTAGGGTATCTTAATGCTTCAGCAGACCAAGACATTTTGGAAAACGCCATGCTTCCAACTTTGTGGACACTATTTGGGGAAGAACCTTTTCTATTCAAGCAAAAGCAAGGGTGACCAACTCCATTTTAAAGTGACTGTGTTTGATTGCAGTGTCATTAAAGTACGTGTTGGTGTAATGGTCAGGCGTCCCAATACTTTTGCTCATATAGTGTACATCGGTCTTGTGGAGTCAGTTTATGTAATACTAGTGCAATGGCTTTCAAATGTATTTATTTTTTAATATTTACTGTCATTTCACAGTAGAAATGACACATTTCCCCTTTTATGCTCACAAGAAGAGGTACTGAAGAGATAACTTGGTATTGGATAGAAAAGAAACAGACATCACTGTTTTTTATTCTTGCTTTGTGGCTTTGATGGTAAAAAAGTGTTTTTTGAAGCCTCTGGCATGAAGATCTCCTGATCTCCTGTAAGATATTTTTGCAGTGTCATTTAAATTACCCATATCCTTTCTTTTTCTTTTTTTTTTAAATCCCTGAGGGCATCTTATGACTTTTATGCAGAAGGAAAAACAATCATGAAGTTTTTCTGTATATCCATTTTCCTACCTATCTTTATACCTTTAGACTGATTTTGTTACTGTGCCTTTAAGACTGATATTGATGTTCTGTGGACACGTGACCGTGATCACGTGACCGCGCCATATTGGACAGCGGAAGTGAGGGTTTGATATCGAGCGATAGATAGACAGAAACAGACTAGTGACAAATAATATACTTTTTCATTTGTTGAGAGCTGTTTAAATATGTCAGTGCTGTTATCAGTGGAAGTTGGCTACCTGGATGGAGTCCACAAAAATCGATACTTTGAAAAGCTTTCTATAGCAGACTTAAAAACCGACCCGTATCTTCTCCCCCAAGAGATCTTAACGGATTTAACCAAAGCGCCTTGCCTGCCCGACTTTACTCCACACGATTTGTCTGTCTATCTACCGGAGATATCACATTTGAATTTAGTTGTTTTAATATTAATTAATATTTCAGTCTTTTTAACAGCACTTTGTTAATTTCACATATTAACCCTTTAAGCGCCATTTTTTAAAATCCTGGATTTTGACATCAATATTCCAATAGCTTGTGGCTTAAAAGGAGTTAAAGATAGAGACTTACTGTAAATTAGAAAAATGTTGGGCATTTTGAAGGTTGAAGTGCAGTTTGAAGTGTCTGTGTGCTTGCACCGTGGAGCTTTGCTGCTCGGAAGTTCCGTGAGGGACAAAAGTAATGGGACAGCGGGGAGAGGTGAACGGTTTTTGGCTAATAACTCCATATCACTGGGGGCTATTATGGCAAACGAGGGGTCATTGGAAAGGTCTCACCGAGCCCTATCTAACAGTAAAGTTTGACAGGGATCGGTGCTTGCTCTGCGGAGCTATGCCGCTCATAATGTCCTTTGACTGCCTCCGCACCAGTGACACAAGGCTCATTTCCACTGCTATTTACTCGAAACTTTGAGCAGGAAGATGACATAATTTTGGTCTTAAATCAAAGTACTACATGTCTGCTAACTAGTGATAGGGAATACAAATGCTATATGACATGATATTTTTAACTACAGTCTATTTTATTCATGATGACGTCTTGTCTCACTTCTGCAACTTTGGCGCTTAGAGGGTTAAGTACATACATAATATTACGTGCATGACAAAATGTGTTAATAATAGGAACAGCCCACCGCACAGCACAAAATAACCATTTTTATTATCTCAGTGAATCCCTGTTATCTCTGCTATCTCTAAAACACTTTCCATCCAATCGCACCTACAACTCACTTCCACCATACAGCATGGACGTCCTTATAGGTGTGGGAAAAAAGTGACATCACATGCAGAACATCAATATATATAACTCTGCTCTGATTGGCTGCCCTGTATTTTGTCTCATTACCAAAGTCTGGACACTTTGTAACCTAGCATGAGTGGGTGGGGCTAAAGCTGTGGGCTGGACAGGTAGCTAGACTGTATGTAAATGCGGTAGGTTTTTCTGACATCACAAGATCAGTGAGTTTAAAATGACCTGCGTATGCAGCTTAGTTTGTATATGTGTTTCCATGCCACATTAACTACAAGAAAATGAAAACGTTGTTTTATTTCACAATATTGGCCTCTTAATATCAGTACTGTGTTGTATTTGCCTTGAGGAGAACATCTCACTGAGGAAATCCCGCTCATTGTGCTGGATTTGGACTAGACAGGTGGGCATTTTTCCTCTCCTTGTCTTTAAATTGATGACTGATAACATCAAGTCCTTTATCTTTGACTCTGCCCTCAATGCACTGTTGTCCTACACAGAGACTTTCAGATAAAGCTAATGACCGAGAGCATCTTCAGCAGCAGATAAATGACCACCAGCAGCCAATACTGTGGTCCAGTGCTGCATGTTACATCTTTTATTAATCGTTTTGAAAGCTGCAATATTCATATGACACAGCTAACCAATCACTGAATGTTTTACATTACATTCATTTGGCAGATGCATTTATCCAGAGCGACTTATAGTACAAGGAAACACTCAAGTTTCAGGACAGTGTGAGAACCAGATGAGAGTTCTAAGTGCTAAATCTGTATGTGAGAGTAATGGAAGAAGATAAATAGTGCATCAGGAGAGGAGATGCTCTCTGAATAGATGAGTCTTCAGGTGGTTTACCTTGTGGGTAGGGTCGGTGGAGCCAGACGATGTTTCTTGGGGGAGTGGAGGAGGCGAGTAGGAACATAAGACTGAATGATGGGATTAATGGAGCTGGGCGCAGACCCAGATGTCACACTGTAGGCAAGAGTTAGTGAGTCACCAACCTCAGGTGTTGCAGATCAGGTCTTTTAGATGTCAATAAAGACATCAAGACAGCAAATGTAATTGTTTTAGTTGAAAATTATTCACATTCTACAATTTTGTTCTCATTGTCAATCGTACAGATCTGAGTGACTTGGACAGCGGTCAAATTGTGATGGCTAGACAAATAGTGCCCATGTGCTCAATCTGGTTCCACAGAAGAGCTTCTGAAGCACAAACTGTTGAAAATGTTAATTCTGACACAGCTAGAAAGGGATCAGAACACACAATGCAGCATCCCCTGCTGTGTATGGGCCAGCAGATCGGTCAGAGTGCCCATGCTGACCCGCTGTCTACCACTGAAAACACCTACAATGGGAATGTGGGCATCAGAACTAGACCATGAAGCGATGGAAGAAGTCAGCCTGTCTGTTCCTGTATATTCCAGGAAACGTTTCATTTAACACCTTTGTAATGTGTGAGCATTTTGCTCACTGTATACTTTTTTTTCTGTTGTGGCAATGATTATCATGAGGCTGCCATCCAGGCTCATTATTTTTTCCATACTGGTTGTGTTTGTGTTACTGTAAAACAATGCTGAATGACTTTGTACACGCTTGGATGACTTTGGAAGGTCTACTGGGAATGCGATTGCATGCATTTGTAATGCTTTCTTGCTAGGCTTTGGGAATTGCAACACTTTGCATGTGAGTCACTGAGAGCCGTAAAAGCTGTGGGTATTTTAACAACGGCCTTGTGGGATCACAAAGATATATGGTCATGCCTGAGTGATCCTGAGTAAAAAAAAAGATTAACAATGGTTTAAAATACTTAGAGGAACTCAGTACCAAGCCGGTTTTAACCAGGCTAGGACTTCTGACATGAATATGTTTCCTGATGAAAGAGAAGGTTGCTCATGCGTGGAGGAGATTATTCGCTTATTCTTCATCTATTCAGGTCTGTCTAGAATTAAAGAGCCTATATATAAACACACATTTTATATGTGTATATGTGTGTGTGTATCTATCTACCTCTATACATATTCTTATCTATCTATCTATCTATCTATCTATCGATCATAGTACACATATGGTGTGTATGTGTTTGTCTGTTTATGTACTTAAATGACCATTAAAAAACTCTATTAGAATGAAACAGGCTGTTTTTAATTACTGTACCTTTAAGGCTGGGATATGTAAATGGCTGCTTTGTATTGGCTGCTTTATATGCACCTCATTCAAAATGGATTGAAACACCTCTCATAACTTCACTATGAATGGGTATGGCTCAACTGTGCAAATGCCCCAAATCACTGCTGTTTGTGACATCATAAATACATAAATTGAAAATGAGTTGTTTTTGCAGCTTATTCAGAGATGGACCATTCTGGAGTGATGGTATTTCAAACGTTTAACAGTGTTAACATGCTGCATCAAACTTAAAAATCTGAAATGATGTTTCTCGTGATATGGGCCCTTTAAATATCGACACTCATATCACAAGAAATGTCTGAGTTGTGCATTATTTACAGGTAGCCTTATGATAATGAATGAGCTTGATGTTTTATTGATCCTCTTCATCGTGTCAGAAAGCTGAACTCGGAGCTGGATGTGGTCTGCTGGGGCCTCTGAAGGATCAAGCTGGTCCTGATTATTGGGAAAAGAGTGAATCTGCATGAAGGTGGGCTATTTTGGTGGATGCTGTCTGTTGCTGAATCTTAAGAAAGCCAGTAAACAAGGTGCTGGCAGGAGAGCTTGAAAGTAAATGAAACGGGCGTAGCGATGCCTCAGAGGATTCGCCCTGGCAATAAAAGTCTGACTGAAAAATAATTTCTCAGCGCAGCATCGTCTTAATGCATTTGCAGTGTTCACTTTTCATCCGTCCATTATCCGAGCCTCTTATCCTGACTAGGGTCACGGGGGCCTGGAGACTCACAGGGCGAGTGGAGAAACATCTTGGAAAGGCGGACAGTTCATTGCAGGGCAGGCACACACAAACACACACACACACACACACACACACACGCACACACACATCTAGCTGCATTTTGGCATCTATAGTCTACCTGACATACATGTCTTTGACTATGGGAGGAACCCGGAGATCCCAGCAGAAGCATGCACACTTGCAACGATGCACCCATATCATATCTTCATATTTCACAAATGTACATTTTTATTACATTAAATGCTGCTGTACTGTACATGCTGCTATACAGGTCCTTACCTCTGTTTACATTGCTCTGCTAATATGGCACAATGCACTTTAACATTCCACTTGCACATTGTACATATGTAAAACTGCCAGATTGCTGCTTCATTTATAACTTATAACTTAAACTTAAATACTCTCATAAATGTTTCACTGCATGTTGTGCTTGAATAACTATGCATGTGACAAATAAAGAACCTTGAAAGCAATTTGAGTACTAAAACAGTGTTCAGACTGCTGAACATGGCTTTATAAAGAGCTGTGGATTTGCTGTTAATCAATGAAACTGTGAAGTAATCTAAGCTGATTAATTAACAATGTGCAGTTTATTCATTTATTTGTTTTGGTGAATAGTCCATTTTAACCGAGAAATCTTTAAAAAGGCACAACACCGAACGGTCAGTATGAACCAAGCTCATTTACACATATCATACCTAAACGTGGAGAAACAGAACCAGCCTGTTTAATTCTAAAGAGAGGAGAAAAGAAAGGTCTTAGAATTTGGTACTTAAACCCACACAAATGTCATACGTGGTCCTCAGGGAAGAAAATGCAAGGATAATGTAGGATATGGACCTTTTAATGAGGCCCACAGTGAGTCAGTAAATCCTCATTTTTACAATAAAGTATTTTTAAGTTATCGGCGACAGTATTTTGCTGCAGTTCAGCAGAGCATTACATTCCTAATTGTGTTTTTTCTTAAAGAGAGGTTACCAGTGATTTATCTGCAGGGTTTCCAGTACTGTGGGAGAGTGTATATAGGCTGGGCAGAATTAATTTTAAAAGGAAGTCTGTACCTAAGGTTTTGGTTGATATGATATTTATGAGAACACTGGGGTCTATATAGTTACAGTATATACAGTAAACCCCCGCTTCTCGCTGGGGTTGAATTCCAAGAGCACCTGCGTATAGGGTAAATGTACCAATTAAGCTCACCCAAATCTTTGGTGGAACACTTTTTAAGTAAAAGGCATTATTTTCACAGGGAAATGAGAAGTTACAATGACACATTAATCTCTCATTTAAACATTTATAACTTCATTTAAAAAAGAATGTAATTAATTAAAAAGATATACAGCTTTAAACGCAAAAAGTCTGGGCTGTGCTTAATGGGTACATGTTGTGCCCTTTAAGAACGCCCCTGTTCCAAATAAGCTCACAAGCTCACAATTGTGAATTTAGTTGTAATTTTTATTGTTTTTATTTAATGAAGGTCACAATAATAATAATAAAAAAAAACATTAACATGAAGTATCATATTGTATGTGTTGCATTGTAAGTTTAAGTTTAAAAAATGATGAGGCCCTTGATGAGCCTCCACACTGATGTCCTCCTTAGCCCTCTGTGTCAGTGCCTTTCTGTC
>JBBIGA010115273.1:0-10497 GCA_037576975.1 Alestes dentex | reverse complement strand
GTGTGTGTGTGTGTGTGTGTGTGTGTGTGTGTGTGTGTGTGTGTGTGTGTGAGAGAGAGAGAGAGAGAGAGAGAGTAGATACACCCCTCCTCCTCTTTCCTCTCGAGGATGTGGGGGTGGAGCTTAGTGATTGCCTTCTCCAGTAGTCAATGGCAACGTTTAGCCCCGCCCCCTTGCCTGGGTGGCTGCTTTGTGTGAGTCTCTGTTTAACAGAGGCAGGGCTGTGAGAGGAAAAGAAAGAAAGAGCGAGAGAGAGAGAGTGTGAGAGACACTGGGTTTGACAGGCAGACGGAGGACGAGGACGTTAAATAGACCAGAATGTTGCGTGGACTAGACCCCAGAAACCCTCATGTGAGTCAGCCTTCTTCTCCTTCCGCTCTCTCTCTCTCTCTCTTTCTCTCTCTCTCTCTCTCTCATTCTCTGTCTCTCTCTCTCATTCTCTGTCACTCCCCCTCACTCTCTCTCTCGCTCTCTCCCTCTCAGTCTCTCTCTCTCTGTCTCTCTCTCTGCCTTCCATCCCCCGCTATAATGATAACATTCAGGCTGAAATCTTGTGATGCCTCAGGGTGTGTGTGAGAGTGTGTGTCGAGTGGCTTGGAATATTTGAGTCTCATGATGACCAGGATGCTGTTAGCCTAGCCACATGCTGTTCTCATTTTGGCCAGCCATTGAGAGGAAGTATTAAAGGGCCCGTGTCCTGCAGTTTCGTTTATGTATTTATTTACTTTATTTACTTACTCAGTGATTTATTTATTTCGTTTTATTGAAGCCCATGCCTGATGTTTGTGGAATAAAAACCAATTCATTTCCACATGACCATTTTCCAACCTCTGTTAGCCCTTTTAGTGTGACTGTGCCTTTAAGACTGGTGTATGTAAATGAGCTATGTTCTGATTGGCTGAGGAGCATCAACAAAGCATCGCAGAGGGGCTCCACTTTCCACGACTGATTCAAACAATTATAGTGGATCAAAAGTGAATTTTTCAGTTATTGGCAGTTTGTGAATCATCTGTTTGTGTGTGGGGTTTTTTTTTGTGACTAATTGTGTTTTTAGACATTTTTTGTCTTTTTCAAGGATATTTTCCCCAATTACAGTTGGTGTGAAATCCTCTGTTCTACAGAAAAAAAAAACGTACATTTGTGGTGAGCGTAACCAGATATCTGCCTCAAATAGCTCCCTCACAGAAAGTGAAAATGGATGTGGTTGAGATGTTTTACCAGAGTTTCAAGAAGCCTCAGGCCTAAAACCGTATTTTAAAAATCCGTTCACGGTGAAAAACTGAAATCTTAACTATTATTTTTAAGATAGACTATTTTACCATCATCAAGAAACTCGGAGGATGTGGCAGCTGTATACAGTAGGCAATAAAATGGGCCATTATACAGTGTTTCCCCTACCATTAAAGAAACATTAAAGAGTTTCTGTTATATGTTTTCCCTCACTACATTCAGACAGATGTTCAGACTGCCTCTTCAGTTCTGATGCTTTTAGAGATGTTTTATTATTGTAGGCCTTGTGCAAAAAGATCAGTCCATCCGAAACGTCAGATGTCCAACTATCCATCATAGACATATGCTGGTTTAGTGTTGCCTGACCTGTTCTGTGGATCTGTCCTCCTAATGTATCAGAGAGTCCCACCCAACTAGAGTAGACGAATAACTGGACTATATTTTTGTAGACGATTGTCGTACACTTGCGCGATAAACCTGTCTAGATCGCAATAGAAAATACTTTAGTAATGGCCTCATTAACTGATGTAGTGAGGAGCATGTCCAGCAACATTACTGAGCAAGTTGGTCAATGTTTACCTCTTTGCCTCTTTGCACTTGATGGCTGTTGCTCAACATCTAGTGAGTAACAGTGTGGAGAAATCTCTTATTTGTATAATAAGTTTAACTTTTGGACTCATATTCCATTCATTTATTAATTAAACAATTCTAGAACATAGTAAGTTACACTTAAAGTCTTATTTTTTCATTTTGTGGTGCATATAAGCTAAAGATTCCTTATCCCTTACACATCCTGCAATGTAGTATAGTTTGTCAGAATGACTTTGTGGAATGGTATATAGCACTTTTTAAATGAAACAATAGAGGACGTATCGTCCCCTACACTTCCCATATTGTCTGACAATCGGTCAGAATGACCATATTACCATTATAGAGCACTATAGGGATTTTTTCAATAGAAGTCACATCTCCTTTACACTTCTTACAGTGTATTGCAGTTTGTCATATGGATCATATGAAGATTGTAGAGCTTTTGAAACAATAAAAGCCAGTTTCGCCACCTACATTTTCTATAGTGTATTACAATCTGTCACAAAGACCGTGTGGCTCATATGAACATTAAAGAGCTTTATAGAAGCCATATTGCACCCTACTCTTCCTGCAGTGTATTACGGTCTATTCAGAACAACCGTGTGGATGCTAGAAACCTTATATTTTGCTTTCGTTTTAAGTTGTAGCAGGAAACATGTTTACATTCCCTCACAATCACCTGGTGGTACTTTCCAGGTGTTGCAGAATACGAACGTCATTCAGAATGTGTAGGAATTTCCAGAGGGGCCTGATTACGGGGCCTTTAGTGAGTGACGCTTTCCTGAGAAAGAATGCTAATCTGGGATTTGTTTTTGTTGCTGAAATTACTTTAAACTGCTCTTTAATCTGATCCTGGATCAGCAGACAGAATGGCCTATAGATTTTCTGATGCTGGTCTGGCATCAAAAGCTTAGTGGTTGGCTTCTTAAACTCTCGTCTTCTGCAGCAAATGAAACGCAGGTGTGCGGAAGCTCCTCACGTCAACACCGTGTGGGTCGTTTGCTCTTTCAGGTGGTGTCCGATTACGGTTCTTCAAGGGTTGGTATGGACGAAAGAGTGATTCAGACATTTGTCTCTTGGGATCGGATTTTTGCCAGGATCAAAGTCAGATAGTCTACAGCAAAATTGGCAAAAGCATGGACTATCATTTTGGGGTTTGGTTAGTTTTACACACTGTTACTAAGTTCCCTAAACTACACATCAAGAAAGCCCAGTAGCCCCTAGGGATGTTTGCAGTTAGGATTTTGCTGTCACCGAAATTGATACGAATCGTACTTATCAATACCCATATGTATTGATGCTCTTATTGATCCCACTCTTCATAATTTGGTGCAGAAAACAAACACATTGCATGAAAAGCTGTAGAAGTTTTTTACTGAGGTATTTTGGAGAAATAAGGATCTAAACAGTGTCCTGAGTTTCTGTTTCTATAATAAGGGGCGAGTGTCGCTACAAATGTTCTGATCAACAGAGTGGTGATCCAATTCAACATCCACCGTTTGGAAACACAGCGGTGTGGGAAAGTATTAACACCCACAGCAGCACCGTCTGAACAGGAGACTCCAGAGTTCAGCAGGAACTGGGACCAGTTTAATACTGTAGTATCCTCTGTATAAATGAGCAGTTTATATTTTAGGAGGTTGTTCCCTTTTTTCATATTTTCTGTTCCTTTTAGCAGTCAAAAATAAATTGAGCATCCAGAGCTTCTTGAAATGTTAAACTTTCAGGGGTCAGGTGGCACAGCCACAGCCATTTTAAAGTTCAAGGTTAGAGGTTATTGTATTACCATCAGCAGCTGTGCACACATACAGTATATAGCAACAATCAGTAAAATGCAAGTTGTGACAAAGAGTAAAATACACAATACAGTAGTCTAACATTGTAGTATGAATGGGATGTATAGTATAAAATCAAAATGACTGATACTATGTAAGAGGCAGTTAGCAGCACTGAACAAAGTGCAAAGTACGACATAGGCCATACAATAAATAGACAATACAGCTTTGTCATAGTATAGTGTGAATGGGATGTAAACCTTCCAGAATTACATATTGTACAATAAATAGGATGATAGGCAGTTATCAGCATTAAAGCACATTGAGTGTGTGGTACGGTACAAGTTTATCAAATAAACGTGCATGTTGTGGCAACAAACGGAAGATAAAGTGCAGATGCTGTTGAAAGTCCAGAGTGTAAAATATAGAAGTATATGAAGTGAGGTAGTACTTTGGAATGACACTTGGTTAGGCACAATATGGGCAACATAGCAGTATTGTGATTTTATTGTTTCAAGTGTTAACTTCAACCCACCCCCCCAAAAAAATCCATACAGTCCATGTATGGAAAATAAGACATAAGAGTGTCTCTGGGCTTATGCATACTTTGCTTTCCTGATTCCTCCAGCCAGGTTAGCTTGTGCAGTCTCCAGATCTAAAAGCAAAATACCTCCACTGTGGTGTGAAGTGTCTTTTTGCCATACACGCTTAAAGCTTAACCCATTCACCAAGTGAAGCAGTGGGCAGACAGGAACACAGTGCCGGTGTGTCGGACGGGTTCGAACCCACAACCTGGTGGTTCATACCAAACTCGTCTGAAAGGGTTTGTTCACATCTTACCCGTTGGGTTATGCAAACATTTTTGGTGGAATTCTTTTCAGATTTCAGAGCATAGTTTTGTTTTTGACTGGTCTGGCGTGGTGGAGTGGGGGTGGTGACAGCCATTAAACTGTAAATTGGTTCACAGTGTGATCAGGCCTTCTTTGTTTCTCCTCTGTCTCGCCGCTCTGTCAATCATTTTCAGAGCGCCTCCGCAAACATGACTTCACAGGATGATTTCAGCTTGGGCTGTTACAGCGCTGAGCTCTGCCAGACACTGGGATATAAGACAGACATGAACAGTACTGAGATAAAAATTTACTGAACGTAAAAATTTTAAAAAAGTGTCTAGGTGTCTTTTACAGTGTAAAATGAAGTGTTCAATTCCCACCACCCGTCATATATATTACTTTTTTTTTGTTCATTCTGATTCACTTTTTTTTTTTTTTAGTAGTATCTGGCATGTGCATTCGTTTGGGCACCCTTTCAGTCTGTACACACAGTAAGACCCCCAATTTGACCCCACTTAAGGTCCCCCCCAGGTTCCAAACTGTTATCCAGTCCTTTCTGTTCTTGGCCCTTCATTGGTTTACTGTCTTAAATTGCCTTCTCCTGAATCGACTCACTGTTTCATTTCCATCCATCACATGCAGCAGCACTCATGGTCATATGTGACCAGCCAGTTGAAACAATGGTGACTAATGTCTAGTACGAATTAAGTAAATGGAAAAAGAGGCAAAGCAGTTGGAAATGTTGGGTAAAATCTGTTCAAAGAGTCAGCTCTTAGAATGTGAACCGAACCCAAAGTATTCACGAAATGGTATCCGAATCCGTCATGCCCCCTCAGGTTTGGAGAATAGTTCCTACAGTAGGATCTAAGTGACTTTTTTAGGGACAGAACGTGGTACACCAATGTGAGCTCAAGAGGTTTGAGCTCAAGGTTATTTGCGCTTGTGCTCGTCGCTGTTGATTTTATTTGCTATCAGTAAACATGAGGTTTTAACCGACTGTTTGACCAAAGGAGGTTTGACTCGAGACTTTGTCCGCAGGTATTTTGCTTGCAGATGAGGGTCAAAAGTTTAACAGGATTTTGAAATTTTGCTTCGTGGTTCAACTTTGTGGTGACAACCAACATCAGGCATGGGTATCAAAACTAAACCACTTCTTGACTGGTCAGTGCTGAGTCTCCTGTTCAGACGGTTTACATGTACCGCATTTAGCAGATGCTTTTATTCAAAGCGACTTCCGTTCCCTAACTACAGCAGGCGGTCTCCCTGGAGCAACTTGGGGTTAAGGGTCTTGCTCAGGAACCCAGTGGTGGTCTGCTGAAGGTAGGATTCAAACCCATGACTTCTTGGTCCAGAAGCAAGTATCCTACCCACTACGTCGCCATCACCACCATAGACCGTGCCGCTGTCTGTGTTTCTGCTGTGTTAATACTTTCTCAGTATCGGTGGAGGGACGGAGCGGCACTCTGTTGATCAGAACATTTGTAGCAACGCACAGTTTAGATCCTTATTTTGCAAAAAAAGTCAAAATAACAGCTGAATCTTTTAATGCGTCTTTATTTTTCTGCATTGAATTATTTTTATTAAGCGAAAGTGATCATTCGGTCATATGTGAACACACCACAGCACACAGTGTGAACAGTACGAAATTCTTCCTGTGCATTTAACCCATTCACCAAGGGAAGCAGGGGGCGCCCGGGGAGCAGTGTGTGGGGAAGGTACCTTGCTCAGGGTACCTCAGAGGTGCCTAGGAGTCTTGGGAATCGAACCCACAACTTTCTGATTGCAGGGCGAATTCCCTAACCACTAGGCTACCAGCTGCCCTGGAGAGTGGTTCAGTAAAAGTATGAGTATCAATAAGAAGGATCAGTATTGATATCGAAATCTTTAGTTTTTCCATCACAATCCTTAACCAAAAGGGCTGCGTTGACCTCTGACGGGATTGTCTTGACACAGCACAGACAATGTTAGCAGTGTCTGTACACAAGCTTTTGAACCTCATGTACTGTATTATCTTATTTATGTAATTTGACGGTTTTGTGGTTGGTGAATAATCAGGCTTGCTAACAGCAGTGATAGCTCTTTGGCTAACACTACACCAGCCACCTGATATTTACACTTTGTACGTGTCAGTGTAGGACATTGCCATGGTGATGGTATGTTTATCTGATGATATCACGTTCACCTTTGTGGTTTTGCTGTTTATGGTAGGTAAGTTAGCGAGTTTGCTAACTGCTGTTAGCCTCCATGTGCACATGGTCCCCACCCCACTACTGGCAACTTTTATTACTGAGGAAGCTCAGAGAAGACGAACGGCTAGTAGGGCTTGGCTACATCTTGGTGGGCTTAGGGACTTCATCCACTGCTTCCAGTAGTAAGGTCATATTTCCATGGTCATGGTCTTCACCGGTAATTAGAGATCATGTTTGCCACCTCCAGTGGAGTGCTTGACCTGTTCTTGTGACCAGTCTGCTGAGTGCGAAGGCCATAATGTCATGAGCGGGAAGCACCTCCACTTGAGTTGCTTGAGTCCAACCACCTACAGAAAGATTGGCTCTGTGATTGGAGCCCAAATGACTAATCTCAAACCCTTTATGCAAGGAGGTGCATGAGATGGAGATGTTCTCATTGGTTGTTCTGTAATGATGTCCACACTAGCACAGGGAGGAACGACTATGGTGACCCAGCAGTAATCACCAAGTCCTAATCTACATAAAGTTAATATAAAGAGACCGGGCGATTCCATGGTGACTAAGCTCTTTCTCCCTTCCGCTTTCTGTCCTTTTCTGCTCTGTTTTTCATTCCCAAAGGGTTTTCATGAGAGGAACACACATGTAAGTACAATTAACCACAACCTGGCAACCCTGGCATGGAGATTCAAGGCCTGCATTGTAAAGAAATGCTTCATGCACATGTGAAAGAAGCTAACAGCTAATATTTGCTTTACAGGATGGTCACCATGATCTCATGTACATGCTAGGCTGACTGTCATACCATTAGCTTTTAGTAGCTATGCTAACATTTTGGAGCGATGTATTCTTAACAGGAACCAGAGCTTTCAACTCATGCTAGCAGGTTTGCATGATTAGTGCTCCACTATGAGCCAGTAGGGCCTGACAGGGTTTTGCGTTGGTGTCTTGTGCTAACATCAGCACTCATTCTCCACAGCTGGGTTGGATGAGTGCATTTAGCTATCCAAGGCTGATGACCAGACCTTTGGCACTACAGTCACTTGCTTCCAGGCCATTTCATTGTGTTTAGTTCACCTGCATGCTAATATACACCTAATTTATTGGCAGGTGTATCATGTGGATCAATGGAGACATTTGGGCCAACCCACCAGCAACTTAAACATGCTTTCTTGGTGTAGTCCTGCTACCTAAAATATAGACTATTAGAAAGCAGGAGATATAAACAGATGAAGGTAGGGTGGAGCATTTGCAGTTCCAGACTGTTGACAGGTATGAGGTCATGCTAGCAACAGTCTGGGACCAGGTCCAAACTCAAGAGCAGGTCTGCAGACATTGGACCAGACGTAGGATCCTGCTCCTGCTTCAGTGTGGTCTAATAACTGCTAGAACTTTGACAGAGGTTGAATTTAGGCTTGTTTTTCTTGTGTTCAACAACAGATGGCCTTCCAGTCAATTAATTCAGTGAAAGATCCACCATCCAAAATATAGGCAGTCAACAGAGGCTGTGAAGTTTGCTATGTTCTACTCTGGAGCTACAAGACTAATGTAGCTAACAAGTAATTGTTGAAGAGAAGAAGGCTTGAGTTTTTGCAGTTCCAAGCAGTCTGGGATGAGCTTCAAACTCAAGAGCAGGTTTGCAGACCTTGGACCAGGCCTAGGACCCTGCTCCTACTTCAGGGTTCTTCACTAACTGCTAGAACTTTGACTAGCTGGTTGACTTCAGATTTAATTTGCAATTGATGGGCTCCAAATCAAGGCTTCTTCTAAAGGAATAATCCAGAGAACGATCCACCATCCAAACTGTAGACAAGCAGCCAATTGTGTGGAGCTCCAAGATTTATGTAGCTAACAAGAAATTGCTGGGGAGAATAGAGTCAAGCATGTAAGTGGTGGTTAAGAAGTCCTGGTACACAAATTCTCTGTCTGGAATCGCGCTATAAAACGCTGTGTAAGCACTCGCCCACGCTGCACTGACTCTTTGTTTTTTTTCTTCTCGCTCTGCAGGAGCTGTATTACCTGAGGATGCAGCGAGCGGAGGAGAAGATGGAGCGTCTGGAGAATGGGGCGAAGCGGAGGTTACGCGTTTGCGTGGCCACCTGTAACCGAGCCGACTACTCCAAACTGGCCCCCATCATGTTCGGCCTAAAGGCCCAGCCGGAGCTGTTTGAGCTGGAGGTGGTGGTGCTCGGCTCCCACCTCATTGATGATTACGGGTAAGGACACCTCAGGACCTTCTGGACCTTCAGAAAAGGCCAAGTAATTCTGGAAACTACAAAATACATTTCCCTAGTTTTTGGTTTTTCTCAATTTAGTTTTAAAACCTTGGCCAGTCAGGCACTCAGGTTTTTGTCCTCAGTCTATTATGTGTAGATATAACCAGTCGAGCTCTCCCATTGGTCAGTTCTTCAGGAGCTGGACTGAAGGCCTTACACGGTGAACGGCCAACATGATTAGGAAAGGGAATCAAATTACGGTGGGGAGAAAACTGTGTAGTCCTTCTTGGTATTCTAGATATGTCTCTGTTGAGCCATAGTGTAAGCAATCAGTTCTAGGTACTGTATATCACAGACTGTAGAGCCATAGTTTGAGCAGGTTTCAGTCAGTTCTAGATATGTCACTGACTGTAAAGCAATAGTGAAACCACATTTTAGTCAGTTGTAGATACGTCACTGGCTGTAAAGCCATAGTGTAAGCAGGTTTGAGTCAATTCTAGATACATAACTTACTACAGAGTTAGTGTTACCTCATTTCAATCTGTTCTAGATATGTAATAGACTGTAGAGATGTAGTGTAACCATCTTTCAGTCAGTTCTAGATATTTTTCTGACTGTGTAAGCAGGACTCTTTACTGAGGAAGTTGTAAAACTGATACACACAAGCCCTAATTCGTGTTGATGTTTTTTACAGCTTCACATAAAACACAAGGAGTCTTTCACAAACCTCAGAAGGCAAATCTCGAACAGCAGATTGATTGATTGTTCCTCTGAAAAAACATAAAACTACCTCAGCTTGTCACTATAAGCTCTGTTATCGTCCTCCACTTTTGTTTCTACCTGTTCTGTTTTTAATGCTGGACGTAAGTAATCCTTAACCTGGCAGCCGGGATGGAAAGCAACGGCTCCTTTTAAGGTGTTTGTGGCCTAATTAATAACCATTAATGGACTCATTCATAATACTAAATAACCTGATTAATAACTGTGAAACCGTTTAAGAGGGTACTCTCATTGTGTACTCTTAAATGGTACTGATGGTTGACTCTGCGTGGTAATCAGGATCAGTTAACAGTGAAAAATACTAAATGTCGTCATGCATATTCTGTTATTGGACAGTAGCCGTCATTCAGACATTATTTGCAGTTAAATGCAATCTGGTGTTTTTCATTTGACTGATAATCAACCTGGGTTTTATGCAAAAAACTGACGTGTCTTAGAACCTTGAGGCTCTGCTTATCTCTCCACTTTCCTGCTCTTGAACTTTTGTGGGCCTTGAAGTTGAGCTCCCTCTGCGTTCCCATGGAAATGTTGGAATGTAACTCCGTCTCTCAGCTCGGTGGGTCGGTCACGGCTGGACAAGCACTTTTACCCCAATCCGACCAAACGGACCTCCTACAAGCTCCTGCACTGACCCTCCTTAATCCCACGCAGGGTATTTGGCTTGAAATGCCTCTCCTTACAGACGTTTGAGTAATTTCTAGGGGTGTAGAAATCTGTGTACCGATGTCACGGTTCGGTACGTACCTCGGTTTTGGGGTCACGGTTCGGTGCAGCGAAGTTAAGTAACAAAAAATTCTAAAGCATGAGGCTTGGTTTATTTTAAATAAACAGCAGTGTATTAACCAGTAAACACACACTCTTGCTTATATTTTCATGTATAGGTGACAAA
>JBBIGA010115231.1:0-10498 GCA_037576975.1 Alestes dentex | reverse complement strand
TCAGCATCCTCCTCCCAACACACTCAGTCTCTCCTCAGCATCCTCCTCCCAACACACTCAGTCTCTCCTCAGCATCACTCTCCCAACACACTGTCTCTCCTCAGCGTCCTTCTCCCAACACACTCAGTCTCTCCTCAGCATCCTTCTCCCAACACACCCAGTCTCTCCCTAGCACATGTCCAAACCAGTGCAGTCTCATCTCTCTGACTTTTCCTCTAAAAGGTCCAACTCCAGCTGTCCCTCTAATAAACACATTCCTGATCCTGTCCATCCATGTCACTGCCAACGCAAATCATAACATTTTCAACTCTCCCACCTCCAGCTCTGCTTCCTGTCTGTCAGTCTGTGCCACTGGCTATAAACCATCAAACCAGACAACATACCTGGTCTTACTATCGTCTACTGTACACCTTCCTTTTCACTCATGCTGTACCAGCCTGTGTGTAACTTAGTTAAGTTAAGCACTGATGTATGTTGCTTTTTTTTAACAAGAGCGTCTGCTAAATGCCGTAAATGTGAATAAATCACTCCTGCGACTCTTCTCCACCCATTCCACCCTGCCTGCACTCTCTTCTGCACCTCTCTTTCAGTCTTCCCACTACTCTGGACTGTTGACCCCAAGTATCTGAACTCCACCTTTTCCAGCTCTACTCCCTGCATCCTTACCATTCCACTGTCCTCCATCTCATTCATGCACAGGTACTCAGATACAGGTTTAAAAAAAAACAAAACTTAAAAATAACTGTTGTGTGAGTGCTGATACAATTGGCAGATGCCTTTTGCTGCAGAGATTCTCAATAAGTGCAACAGTAGAGTAACTTTACAAGCAATCATTTAAAGTATGAGAGACTGCCATTAAACAGTGTTGTTAAAGCACAGTAAGATGCTACAGTACAGAACAGTAAGACACTACACATATAAAAAAAGTGCCTATTATGAAACAACCTATTCTTATTCATGCACCCCCAATCTGCACCAGCACCGAAGCAGCTTCTTTCACTTTATGGGTGCTATGGGTCATGAGGAAACCAAGCAGTTTACAACAGGATGTGTCATGTGATTTACTTGCACCGAGCCAAACAATATGAGAGATTATTTTCAGCAGTCCTATAGTAGTAATTATTATATATTATATATTATTGCTGTTGGAACAAAACCTCATATCTCCAGAACGGTGACTTTATAGGGGTAAAAGCTGTAACTTTGAAAGTGATGTAAGTGCAGTAGGTTTCATTTCATTTAAATGAAATGAATGAGTCACAATTTTTTCATATAATGTAAACAGCAACAACAAAAACAAAAAAACAACAAATATAAAGTTTTGTTTCAATAGCGATGATATGCTAGATTCAATATGTTAAAAGCCCCAGCAACATTTGTACTTAAATAATTAAGAGGTAACTGTTTAAAGTAAATAGTTGTTATCACTTAATCCAGAGTTCTCCAGGTTTGTTTTTGTTGTCTCTATTTTTCCTTCTCATATTGCTCTCGCACACAACACTTTCCAGATGTTACATATATGCATGCACTACATTCTACCCATGGTAACATTCTGTGTCTGTTTAGCAGTCAGTCTGTATGATTGAAACCAAGCAATTTAATATAGACCCAACAGGCAGCCCTGTTGGATGTCTCTTCGAAAATAAGTGGATTCACTTTAGATTAATCTAAATTAAACTGATCAAGGATATTAAAGTGATCAAGGATATGATGAGCCTTAAATGTGAAGGCTTGCGTTCATTAAAAAATAAAATAAAATAATGACAAACAACTGAAAAAAACAAGTCATTCAAGAGAAAGAATTTCTTCAAGAATTCGAATAAAATTAACTGTTTTTTGCTGTTTTTGAGGATATCCTTCATTATTTGCTGATGTGCTGAGCAATCTCTAGAGATGCTTCAAGACATACAAATTAAATAGGCAAACACATAGATATTTTTATCTGATTACATTTAAATAACATTATGATTGCTCAGAGATGCATGGCACCTGGCATTTGAGGTTTTACCTCAGAGACTTTCTCAGGAAACACATGACAGTAACCACATGGTGGCATTAAGATAACAAACTGTACGCAGTGAAAGTTTACAGCATCTGGGCAAAAGATAATTTTTTTATACCAATCAGAAGTTTTCATAGTTTCTTAATCTGTAGCACTTTTGCTTAAAGCTCATTCAGAAAACTGGGACTATGAAGTAACTCTGAGTAGCCAGCAGGTTTCACTGTTCCGTCGGATAACGCTGAGGCTGGCGTGGGCCTGTTCCTGAGCCTGGCCTGTTAATCCTCTTGAAACTTCTCTGTGGCATCTCGTCTGCTGTTACCTCCTTTTTCATATGACCGAGGATTTTTAGCAACAAGAGAAATTCCACCTTGGTTTACAATGAACCATTACAAACAATATGCAGGCAGGTGGCTATCACCTAACTAAAGACTGCAGCACACCTACAATGGCATGATTTGTTCAAATTATGCAAAAGAAAGCCCACAAAAGTTCCAGTGGGCCTTGATGGGGGGCATCACTGAGCCTGGACTGAGTTCAGTTGGGGTTTTTGTTTACCACATAGCACTCAACCATTTCTGAACCATTTGGTGATGTTCCTCATCAACAATGCAGCATAAACTGAAATCTAAGATGATAGGGGCACACAGAACTGTGGAGGATATCAAATAATTCATTCATTTTTAACTTCTTAAGCTGGAGGTGTAAGGTCTCGTTCTTCATAAGGGTATAATTGAAGTTTAGTTATTGAATACTTTAACTTCTGAATATTTACCACTAACAATAGGGTTTTAATATTAAGACCTGAACTGAGAATACTTTAAGGGGCTAATACACTTTCTCTCATAGCTTTACTGATCAAAAATGAATTCATTGCCTTCTTCAGGACTTGCTTGGAGCAGAACCTGCAAATGGTGGATGGGATGGCAACTGCCATTTTTCAGGACGCTGATGAAACAGTTGCAGGAAGTTCAGTTCGACGTGGTCCTCACAGACCTTGCGTTAACCATAGTGGGGTGATGATAGTCTACTATATCTAAACTGCCCTTAATGTTGCTGTATCTCTGCTGCATGATATATTCATGCATTGTGCTGCCTTTTGGCTCAGGCAGTGCCTTTACCCCATCAGGTCCCACAGTGGTATTTGTGGTAGGTTCCAATTGTAGCCACTCAAAACTCTTTGCAAAGCACTTAGGATGGCAGAAGCTTCTGAGAAGCATTGCAGATCATAGACTCTGCTTGCTCCCCACAGAAGATGATATGGAGGTACATAGGGTTAAGCTTTCCACTGTGGGGAAATCACATTACCGATCAAATGGTTAAAACAGAATGATTTCTTGTGTCACTCTGATACTTTGAGCTTCTGTCAGCCTAAGAGACATTAAAGGGCTTTTGCCATTAGATACAGGCAGAACTGATTATTGTGATGCGTTTTCTACTGGAAAGCTCACCAAAAACATAATACATTTCAACAGTTTTACCAATGTTTTTTACACCGATAATATTTGTGCAAAATGCAGCAAATGCATGTTAAATGAAGTTCTTACTTTCAGTTTACTCACAATCATCATTTTGTTTTCATCTCATTTTTACATCCTCGTTTACATACAGTCCATAATAATGTGGACAAATTACACAAATTACACAAATGACCCTTTATTTATAGGCCAACATTTCTGTCCAGTATATGGAAAATATTGACCGATTATCTCCAAAAAGCTTTACAGGAAAAGCAAAAAACCTTTCAGTGTGAATACAAGGGAAAATACAGCATAACACAGTATTAAACAGTACATGATTCCAAGCTTTAATAGTTTGAAACTATAAATATAATTATAAATATAATTACAAAAACATTTTAGCCTTAATATATGAATTAATTACCTTTTTCACAGTTCATAGTGTAATATATACATGTATTCAGAAATAATGTGGACAAATTACACAACAAAATAACAAGAGAGGATATATATTTGTGTGTCAGAGATATGTACAATCAAGGCTCGGGTTTCATGCTTTGAGGTCTTTACCGAACCTGGTCTGCTAGGTAAAAGTGAATTCTTACTTGTAAAACCTAGCCCTAAAAATTGTTATTGAACATGAAACAACTGTATTTGAGTGAATTGATTTGAAAAACAATTATTGAACAGTTTCACCTAAAGTGCATTTAAATGTGTCATTCACTGATATTGAATGCTCAATTAAAAAAAAAAAACCCACAAAGACAAGCAGCCTCTTAGCATTTGGATGGAGACTCGGCAGATTTTCTCATTCTTCTCAGTAAAAAGTTAGAAGTGTCTGAAAAAGGCTGGAGCCTTAGACACCTAAAACACCTAATCAGAGGTTTGTCACTGTTGAACAGATACACTAGTGGGTTAATAGCACTGTTTAGACATGCCAGCCCATTGCTTATTTGGTTTGCGATGTAAATACTGGCATACCATCTCTTACATCTGCCTGTCATCTTCCACAGCCGGGTCTGCAGGTTGAGATTTCTGAAGATGTGGTAGGGGATGAAACATACAGCGAAGAGTAGAGCCAAGATCACCACCAGCTTCAGACACCTCAGTTTCAGCATGGCATCTCCAGAGTCTTTCTTAACTGCGAGAGTAACAGCCACATGTCCATAACAGAAGACCAGGATCACAAAAGGAACTACAAATCCAATACCAGTTCGAATGATGCTCAAAGTCACGTAGAGGTTTAAACTGGTGTTCACTGTTGTATCAAAACACTGCCCTGGATGCTCCCATTTGTCAAAATAGACCTCAGGTAGACTCTGGACGAAGACTAAAATCCAGACCAGGGTGGTTATCCCAACAGAGCAGCGCACCGATAGCCGGCCTTTTGTCTTTAGAGGGTGGACAATGACCAGGTACCTGTACACGCTGATGCATGTGAGGAAGCCAATGCTGCCATAGAGATTGATACTGAAGAGAAATCTCGTTATCTTGCAGAAGGTCGTTCCAAAGTTCCATTTTTGTTGATTGGCGTAATAGGCCACCAAACACGGCAAGGTAAGCAGGTACAAAATGTCAGCAACACATAAGTTTAATGCAAAAATGTTAATATTTCCCAGCTTCGTCCAGTTCGTAAGCACAGATTTCAGGCCAAAGCAGTTGCCAATAAGTCCGAAAGCAAAAACCCCAACATATATTGTGGGTAAGAAAATGTGCGTGAAGTTAAAGTTGACGTCTGCACAATTCACTCTGTTCTGGCTTGTGTTCATTTTGCAGTTGTCAGAGTTGCAAAAGACAATCATTAGCGTGCAGGGCTGAAGAGAGTTATGACCTTCTTCCGTTCCGAAGACAACGGTTAGACTCTCACAAACGTAGCCATAAAGCAGGAAGTGGTTTTCGCAGTAGCATTCCTGTTAGAGTGGCTGGCAATGCATTTGATACACAGGAGATGTCTAACCTCTGAATCAATTAAAATATCTTATTTCAAATGATGCTTTTGAAGCATTTTCTCTTTGCTGGCTGCAGTTGGCAACCTTGAACATCTGCAAAATAAAAAGTGAGAATATAGTTCAGTTATTGGAGCCTGGTCTACACCGCACGATGTTCTGTCTGTGGAGAAATTCAATGGTTGCCATTTTAAAAGCAAAAAACACTCACAAGCATTCAGTGGAAATCAAATAATGTTTCTGAATCATTAGCCAGCTCAGTTAGCTGATTTGAGGCTGTGTCTTCACTTTTTTGGGTGGAAAATGTGTTCATATTAAGCCTTAAGGACACTAAAGCGAGATAATGTGACATTTTAAGCTAGTGATCCGATTGTTTGCTTGACGGATTTTTTTTTTTGGGCTGTTCGTCTCTCCGCAACCATGTGTGTTCATTACATTCACCAGTTTTTGGGCATGCACGCTGCAACATAATCACACCTCGTGTTGTCACACCCCATTTTGGGTGCCACTTCTCCTTTCGAGCCTGTTGGGCATTACCAAGGCATCCTTTAAATTTCAGACTGGTAGTCTGGCTTTAATGAGACATGCTTTCTTTATATTTAGGACTCATAATGGGTTTTTCATTACAGTTAGGTTACAGAGACCTGACATAATTTATAAGACACTATTTCTGTCATTCATCTTCCAGGTTTCATCAGCTTGACACTTCTAGTAACTTATTAATCTAATAACTTATTAATTATTATCATTCGCCCTGAAACTGTTTCCTAAAATGTACACAGCCTAAACATTTGTGTATAATCTAGTTTTTTTTTTTACTTGAGTCGGTTGTAACATGAATTTAGCATGAATTATCTAAATACTTAGTATGGCATATTTCACAGTCTAATCTGCTGCCGACACTCAGAAAGCCTTTCTACATTCTAGTGTAAGGAGATTACTTAATGTTGACCAAGCGTATTTTATTTGTGTACATCATTTTACAAACAAGGCGCAGATGTGTATATTTAATCATTCAGTGTACTTGACAGGACCTAGCTCTTCCTGGATTTCCTTCTCTTACAGCATGGTGGGCTTTTGGAACTGTTTCTGTTTGACTGTATATCTGAAGCAGACCTTATAACCGCCACCAAAACGTGCATCGCCTTGCATTAGCTAGCCAGCATTATGACAAATTACACTTACTGGCTAATTTTCTCTGCTGTTTTACTGCTTATATTTAGATGAAATGTGTCCTGGAGTTCTGAAAATAACCCAAAAGCTACCAATATGAAGGAATCCTCATTAAGGTGTGACAGATTTGTGTTTGTCTTTCTCCAGACTAAACACAAAGGTTGATACCATGTACCGAAATATTAAGTATAATTTTATCAGAATTTGATAACTTGCTTAACCAAATTGTTCATTTTTACCATGACCCACTTACTTGCCGTTCTGTTAATATTTTTGGCAAATGTTTTGTTCCATTTATTTTTTTTAACAAGATTTCAAACAAGAATTGTGTATTGCAGCTATATGTGGGTTCTAAATGCATTGAGGGAACATTTCTCTCTCTCTCTTTTATAGACTGTGTAAGTGACACCACGAAAGTGGTTCGAAGGCCACTGACAAAAAAGGAAGTTGTTGCTGTGATAAGGCTTTTCAAACCCTACATTGAAGAGTCAATTGGCTTCAAAATTGCAGCATGAAAAATGCAAGATAGCACTCAATTAGATTGTTTTGATTTCCTTCCTTAGTTTTGCACTGGAACTAGGATGTCGCCATTAAGCTACGGAGGCGGATGCACACCAGCAGATTGTCCCATTTTAGAAGGAAAAACCCCACAAAAGACTTGTGACTTTGTTAGAAACAGAGGATGTAACTTGCATACGCAAAATGAATTTTAAGGTGGACAGTAATAATGGCACTTATTGGTGGACCTACTACTTCGTTTTGATTTTACAGATTGCAAGTTCTAATCAGTTTTTTTTATCTGATTAGTGTGCCTTTGTGTGTATGGGGATAGCCTTAGTTTCCACATTTACTTGCTAGAATGTTTGCTAATGCATGCAGTCTAATTAGTGTTTAAAAGTTAAGTTCCTTTTCTTGCAAGAATGCTTGTTCATTCCATGAGTCTTATGCTGAATGTTAGCAAATGAATAGTTCATCAGTTAATCAATTGAACAGTTCATGTATATTCATGCATGAGTTTCCTCATTATTTCAGTGTTAATTAATGTTTTAAAACTAAGTTTTGTAATAGTTTGACCTTCACACAATGTGTGCAATAAAATGAAAAATGAATTACATGATTGTGCACTTAATGCACAATTCAGATTGAACTTATTCAATGTGATATAAGACTGTACATGTTAGATGTTTCTTGCATAAAAGCACTAAGTTTCAAGGTAAACATTATAGTGGTGGTAATCAAAGTCAACTACTAATAGTGTATAGGGGGTAATATACATTATATTAAAATGTAGTGCAAGGGCCCCTGGGCTTGAGGGCAGCTTTGAAGAAGGTAGCCATTCTTTCCAAGATTCTTTTTAAATGAAGCCTCACAGGCTGCTGGTTGTGCTGTCAGTGCGTCTACTAAGAGTGCCTCCAATGCCCAAGCCTTGTACTGGGTTTAGGAGCCTTGTGGGTAAAACACTTGCCTGTGAACCACAAATATGCAGGTTCAACACCCCCCCCCCCTTCAACCATTGTGTCCTTGAGCAAGACACTTAAGACACTCAGTTGCTCCTGGGGGACTGTCCCTGTAACTAATGATTATAAGTTGTTTTGGATAAGGGCATTTGTCAAATGCCCCCTTTACAAGAAACTGGTAGAGTTTTTTCTCTCTCTTATTTTGCTGTTCTTTCCAGTCTAGCAGCATTTACATTAACTCAGACTTGGAATAAACTTGTCACCTCTTATCTGCTAAATAATAATACCTGGATTAGGAATATACAAGAATATCAACACTGTTGCAATTAAAAACATTTCCTGAATGATCCAATGTTCATCAGCCGTATACAGGGGAAGTCCTCGGGGCCAAGTTGTTGAATTAGCTGGAGTGGGGGAGCCTACAGTAATAAGGTAGTGCATCTGCTATGTGAGGTTGTAGGCAACTGCACTTATAAAGAGAAAAAAAAAAATACATCACCAGTGTATAACAGTTAAAGAGAGAAAGAGAGTCTCTATGGAGATAACTAACAAGGGAAAGCTTTTGCGTACAAACTTAATCACTGTTAGACAGATCTACAGCTAGAGTCTGCAGTCCACAACAACAAGAACAACAATCTCCTTTAAACATCAGCTGCACTTTGGATGGGGGAAGAGCACTTGGGGAGTAGTATTCTCTGAATTCTGATATCATGACCCATGAAATCAGCCAGCCGGTCAAGCTCAGGGCTTGTGAAACTGTAGCCACTTGTTTGATTGAAGGTGTTCAGGCTTTTTTGCACCACAGTTACCACCAAAATGTCAAAGGCAGTCTTGTCCCCTACAATGATTCAAACATTTGAGAATCTCAAAAAAGAAAATATTTTCTAGAAGCATGACAATCTCCTCTTTGTCTCCAATTGTTGAGTGCTTGCAACCTCATTGCCCTTCTCAACTCAACTCTGCTGAAATGCCTAAGCCCCTGAGCAACATCATCACGGAGAATAAGATCACCTGTGTTAATGTGATTTTGGATAGCTTGGCATAGGCAATAGTGATTGTGAAGGAATCTCCCTTAACTCATTGATTGCAAGTTGTGCCTTGTGCTCGAGGTGTCACAACTTAATGTTTATTGTTTAAGCTCTTGAAGAAGTATATTGTTTGAATTGATCAATTTAAATGGCTAATTTGATTTGGTAGATTAATACATTTGATAAATAAAAAAAAAGTTCAATAAAAAAAGAACTGGTTCTATGCTACATATGCTGGCATGCTTGGCTAAGACATTAGTTTGACATGAGTTTGAGATGCTATGTAAAAGTAAATGGTATGTTCGTTTTTTTGTATGTATGTTTTTTTTTTTTTTTTTGTATGTCAGTCCAGTTGTCTGCTGGCTATCGAAAAAACGCAGAACACAGTTTCCACACATTGTCGTTTAGTGGAATTATTCAGGGTTCAATTCACTTTTTCACATGTAAACCTGTCAGGGTATGGACAGAAATGTTTTCAGCCCATTTTGATCCAAGAAGTTTTTGTCTGGTTTCTTCAGCATATAATCATCAGAACTTTAACACTCTGCAGTCAACTATATCACAGACCTTGTGTAAGGCATGCCCAAGTTTTAGTGCAAGGCTTGGTGAACTATAGGTGTGGCTCTCTGCATTGCATCCGGCTGTTACTTTCACACTCAAGATCCCCTTTTTGAAACTGACTTGACCTCATACTGATTCATGTATTTCAGCATTCTCCAAACTCACTCAGGTATGCTTGGTGTCAATGAAAAGCATGCTGCGCCCAATCCAAAGACTCACCTCTTACTATGAGTTTTTTCATCTGAGTCAGGATTGTAATGCCTCCATAGTTCCCTTTAGTCAAACACACCACAACAGTAAATGCAGAATTGATATAATCCTTGCTTTGTGACCTTTGTTTCACTTTTTAAGATCCCAATCTCTGAGACACTACAGCACTATTATGTTTTATTTCTAAGGCAGTGTTTAACATCATAAAACACTGGTCAAAAAAACGGAGTTTGGGTCCCTGTGTGCAAAAGTTTGGGTACATGTATGTACAATACTATGTTGCTTTGAATCACCTTGCTTGTTGAAAAAATACTATTTTATCTGTGTTCAACTCAGATTATATTAAACAAATGTTTTACTGTGACAGGCTGTAAAGTGCCTAAAGATCCAAGGTGTCTAGATAAAGTAGTGCAAATCACTCAGCATTCAGCACCACCAGTATACTGATCACTGCCTGATTATCTGGAATCATCTGCACCTGTTTCTTCACTGGTTCAGGACTGGAGTTTGGTGACTTTGTTATGCTCGAATGATTCATACATAGGTACACATTCCTCTGAAAGTGATCAGGTACACGGACTGGACTAAAAAAGAGAGCCTAAGAGACTACATAAAAAAATAAAAATACAACAAGGTTTGGGTCTTTGGAAGCAATATATGAAGT
>JBBIGA010115210.1:0-10499 GCA_037576975.1 Alestes dentex | reverse complement strand
ATACATATATATATATATATATATATAGATAGATATATATATATGTGTAGAGAGAGAGAGAGACATAGATAGATACCTAGAACAATGGTAGCAAAGAACCTGCATAACACACATGTGGACAAAATGGTTTAAAAAGTCAAGACATTGATTAAAAAAAAAAAATAAACATAAAACTACAAACTAAAAAAATGTAAGTGAGCAAAAGAAGAAAAGACAATCAACAAATGTTTGCATTAAAAAATGAGAGAGTTAATAATGAAAAGACAAGAGTGGTAAGAGCCTATTGTAAAAAAAAATTATAAGGTGGGTCCCCACACTTTGCACGTTTTAGTTTTTTGTCTGATCTAAAACACCTCAACTTATTAAGGGAGTCACAAGCTCTTCACTGGCTGGGTCACGAGTGCAGAGCAGGGAGGCACCATGTCTGGGACTCATTGCTTTATTTTAAGGCCAAGATTCAGCTTCTTATGTAAAAGACAGGTACGTACAATACAAGATTAATGTCTTAATTCGACTTGTAATTCCACAGTGATCCAGATATGAGGAATACAATTATTAACTCATTATCTAATATCTAGTTCAGTTTCATTCAGTTAGAATGTCTGTTTATCATTATTCCACCTAAAGCGGTTACACAGTTGACACCTAGAACCTGTTATATCCCAGTTCATCAGTGTAATTTAGTTAAACTGGCCTGGAATGTGCTGTTATGTGAGAACTATACCTTTTAGCACTATGGAGGGGAATGTTTTATAAGTCTTCAGCATATTAGAACTGAGCATGTTCTCTCTCCCTCACACACACACACACACACACACACACCCCAGCATGAAATAGCCCAGGGTCACATATAAAGCTCAGTGTGTGTGTGTGTGTGTGTGTATTCCTTGTCACACGAGCTGGCTGTGGCGGCGGCCCTTTCAGGAAGTGTTTGAGCAGCAGGTGGGTGGGGCCAGGCAGGAGAGAGAGAGAGTGAGAGAGAGAGAGAGTGTGAGAGAGAGAGAGACGGCAGTGAGCGAAAGACTATGAGGGAGAACGAGAGAGATGTAAGAAGAGACCACAAGTTAGTGCATGTGTGTGTGTGTGTGTGTGTGTGTGTGCGTGCGTGCGTGCGTGCGTGCGTGTGTGCGTGCGTGCGTGTGCGTGAATGTGCTTATGAGAGAGAGAAAAAAGAATCAAGACAGGAGTTCTTTCATAGACAGATAGATACTAGACACATAGGGGGGTAAAGAAGAGAGAGAGAGAAATAGAGAGAGAGAAACAGAGAGAGAGAGAGGTATTAGCTGAACTGAGAGAATAAGGCTGTATTTGTGGATTATTGAGCGTTAATGGACACACCCAGGACTTTTAGAGTCTCAGAGAACCAGGACTCACTCTTAGACACGCACACACACACGCACGCACGCACACACACCGACACAGTGTGTGCATAAGGGCGTGTTTTCCAACCTGTCTGTTCTCTCTGGGGGTGTGTTTTGTCCTGTATACACCTGCCACTCTTCCTAACTCTCACACTTCCTTACCTCTCTCTCTCTGTCTCTCTCTCTCTGTCTCTGTCTCTCTCTCTCTCTGAATGTAATGTGTTTATGTGTGTGTTTGGACCTCTGTAGGCCTCTGCTGAAGCCGGAGTGCTGCAGGTGTGTGTTGAGAAGGCCGCAGTGCTGGAGGTGTGTTTGGAACAAGCACGGGTCAGTCTGGGTCAGTCTGGACGCTCAGCACTGGACAGCAGCATGCAGCACAGCATAGAGAAACAGCTACAAAACTGCCAGGTACATACACTCACATGCCAACATGCACACTGACAGGGGACGTGGGGGTCATACATAACACATATCCACTATATCTACTATATGTATATAATTACATATACCTATATGCTAAATAAAAGTAAAAATACAAATAACGTGGGGCAGCTGGTGGCCTAGTGGTTAGGGAGTTGCCCCTGCGATCACATGGTTGCGCATTTGAATCCCACGACTGCCAGTGGCACCACTGAGGCACCCTTAGGGCAAGATCCCATCCCCACACACTGCTCCCTGGGTGCCATGTTGGCTGCTCGCTGCTTCACTTGGTGAATAATGATTTTATGTTCAGTATTACTTGTAGTTTACATCAGAAACCTTGTTTGACTCAATCAGTACTTCTTTAAATTAAATCAGGATCTCCTGATGGAATTTCACAAATCCAAGCAATGATTGGAGGCAACAAGGAGAAATCTATAGCCGAACTTGTGTTCTCCTCACCAGCTCACAAACTGCTTTCGTGTTTGTTTGTAGTTATTCTAATGTTAACTTTGCTAGCAGAAAGACACATTATCACACTGAGAAAAAGTGTGTGTGTGTGTGTGTAATTATTTGTATGTAATAATATGGATGTCTATATTCTATCCATATAACTTTCTCTCTAACATCAGGTGTGTTTTGTTGCTCCTGTAAATTTGCACACACCGGCACACAGACATGTGGGAACAGGGTCAGTAGGTCACTCACCAGCCGGAACGGAAAGGCACTGATAACTTAAACCGGTTGGACTTTACTCAGTGTTTTTATTCAGAAATTCTCAGGAGCTCCTGAGTCTGCTTGGCGTGCCCTCTTCTTCATACATACCGCCGTATGGTTTCTGCCTTTGAGTAAACGCTTGGGTTTTAATGCTTGTCAGTGTGTGAGTGGATTTCTGGTTCTGATTCATTTCAGTTCATTTTAGATGCTAGATTTAAAGGTCAGTTTCTCTCTGACACAGAATTCAGAGCTTTTCAAAAGAAGCCCAATCACAGGTCAGCAAATCCCACACCATTATACACTACCATTCAGAAGTTTTTGCACACTATAGGCTATACCACTTATCCATTTGTTTCATAAACTGCAGGTTTTTAAACTTGTAAAGCATTGCAAAGTTGTTGAGTGAACAACTGTAAACAAAAATAAGTCAAATAACACAGGTTTCCTTTATAACATGAAAGGAATATGTAACAGTGCATGTCTGACATCCTGTTAACTGCTAATGTGTGTTCTAGACTGTCCTCTAACTTTAAATCCATAAAGAGTATTGAGTGTAGGTTTGTCAGCAAAGAGTATTGAGTGATAAATAATGAGTAAGTGAGTATTGTGTGCAGAAACCTTTGACTGGTAGTGTACCAATGCAAATATGCACATAACGTCCAAAAGTATTCAGACAGGCCTTCTAAATAGTGTGTCCAGTTGCTTTAAGAGCAGGTTAAAGGTCAGCTGATTGATTTCCAACAAATCTAGAGCAGTTGTGAATGTGTGTGTATGAGCCTGTGGCCAGCAGGCCATTCTCTCAGTGATTTCCATGCTGATATGTTCATTTAAAACTGAGCTGTTGACACTGACATATTAATGCAAACAGAGAGTCTCATTTCCACACAATTAGCAAACACAGCTTCATTCATGCAGCAGTCATTATTGTCTTCAGGATAAATACACAGAAAGAAAAATTGCTTGAGAATATTCATTACTTTAGAATGAATATCACTACATTATTTTTTTCCCTTACTTTAAACATAGACCAGGCCAAGGCGTGTTTGGTTTCTGAGGTTTCGTCTTTGCCCTAGAGCTATGAGGCTAATGTAGCTAATGTTGTCTTCAGTGAAAATGGACAAAAGCAGGTTGCTAACAAGTCACCTTGAAGCTTAATTTTTGTCAGCTTTAATCCATATTAATAGAGATCTATGTCATAAGGTTTAGAAACCATATAAGCAAGAGTATTAGACTTGGTAACACTTTACCAGTTAGTTTACAACAACTGACATAAACCTATGATCATTTATTCCAAAAGGTGCCATTTATCCTAAACTTTGCTTTTGCCAGCTTTGATGATCAGTTGATAAAGTAAAGTATAGTGGCCCCTTATAGTCACATGTGACACACCACAGCACACAGTGTAAACAGTGTAAAATTCTTTCTCTGCATTTAACCCATTCACCAAATGAAGCAGGGGCCTGCCGCCAATGAGGGGCGCCCGGGAAGCAGCATGTGGGGACGTTACCTTGCTCAAGGGTGCCTCAGTGATGACACTAACAGTTGGGATTTGAACCCAAAACCACTAGACTACCAGCTACCCTTATATAATACCTGTGTCAGATGACATAGCAAATATGGTGACATAGTCAGGTGACATAGCAGTTTATGAAAGTTTAAAGCACAATGTACCTTACAGTGACACAGTGCTGATCATGTGTCACAGCTTGTCAAGTCTGGCTGGTTGAACAAAAGTGTGACCGTTATATAAAGTGATTTTCATTTGAACATTTTTTTCAGTCCTTCTGCATATTTTATTACACTGTAATTACGGAATCTGTATAATCTCTGGCTTTTATGAGTGTGCTGTTTATAATGATATGTGTTCCTGGCTGCCCGATGCTTCACTTGGTGAATGGGTTTAAATACAGAGGAAGAATTTCATGCTGTTCACACTGTGTGCTGTGGTGTGTTCACATGTGACAAAATAGTCACATTTTACATGTCTTGGCTAACATCTCATCTTCATTTGAAATTTAGGAGGAAAACTATAACATAACATGGTGAATAATGTCAACCAGCGTCTACACACCTGTAATGCAAACACAGAATACTCAGAGACTGAAAATAATGAGTCAGTGAGTGCATTGAGAAACTCCAGCATAAAGGGAACGGTCACTTCCGCTGGTCCTGTGGCCTAACTTCTTTAAATTTATAATCAGAATGAAGAACTCACATCCTTATGATGATATTAATATGTTGAGCATGTGGAGAGTGAAAATAATGCAAATTGTTTAAACTCCTAAATTAACGCTAAATTTCTCAATAGTGCAACAATTGTCAGGAGACTTCAGGTTCAAACCATGAACATTTTGTCACTGTGTCAGACACCACAGGAAACTGCAGCTTTTAATAAAAAAAAAAAGCTGATCTTTTGGTTGAGGTTAAGGTTAGAGTTGAGTTAGAATGTGGATCACAGCAGCATTCACACATTAATAATAGATTATGGAACTAGCATTAGTGTGCACCTATCAGTGCATGTGCGGAGTCTAAGTAGGTGCAGTGGGTGTTTAAATGAATGCAAGCTTATGTTCAGCCCATGGCTCAGCGTTTAGTGTGTGTAACTGTAATCTGACTCTTTCATTAAAGTTTTAGAGGATGAACAGAGCAGTGACCTGCTGACCTGCTGAGTTATTGTGGCCTGAACAAAATCTCAAACCAAATGTTAAGAAATTAGCAGGGTACACCACGTACACACACTCAGCGAAGCTAGCGGTGAAAGATCAGAGTGGTTTTGCACTGGGTGTGGAATGCATTCTTTATTGTGTTAAATGTGATACTTTCTGTTAACCCCCCACCTCTCGCCCCACTTCACAGAAGACCTGAGCAGAGATGTTCACTAACTGCTTAATATGAGTCACAGTTCATGAGCATCAACTGGATTAGCTGTCATGCTTGCTAGCTAGAATGCTTACAAAAAGACAAACAGCTTTGGGATGTGAGCACTCCAGTCTTTGTAATGCAGGTCCAAGTCAAGTCTCCAAACCCTGGGATGGTCTGTGTAGAGTCTTTAGTCTCTGATGTGTGAGTCTGAGTAGAGTCTTAAGTCTTTGACGTGTGAGTCTGAGTAGAGTCTTAAGTCTTTGACGTGTGAGTCTAAGTAGAGTCTTAAGTGTTTGACGTGTGAGTCTGAGCAGAGTCTTAAGTCTTTGACGTGTGAGTCTGCGTAGAGTCTATAGTCTCTGATGTGTGAGTCTGAGTAGAGTCTTGAGTCTCTGAAGTTCTAATCTTATTCCGGTCTTGAGTCTCTTGGGTGCTAATCTGGGTACAAAAGTCACAATTTATTGAACATGCGACTCAAGCACAAGTTGCTGACTCAAGGCCCCACCTCTGGTCCCCACCTCTGGTCCCCACCGCTAGTAACACGAGCGACATATTATTTGGCCATTCAACCTTAAACACAGACATTTGAAGCTTGTGAAAGACATATATAGCATATATGTTTACTTTGTGTGTAGCAAAGCTAAAGTCAGTGTCAGCATAAAGAGAAAAAATATGGGCACCCTGTGCCAACCCCCTATGAACCAAACAGCAGTTTCTTCTCTCCTAAATGGCTGAAAACAGGTTCCATGCAAAAAGGAAAAATAAGTTTATATTTCACTGCTTGTGTGATCAGTTCAAAGTTGAGCCAGTGTTCAATTAAAGGGAAGTTCTTGGTAGATAATTGGCTGAGTGGCCACCCCCACCATCACAAACTATCTGAAGACTGTCTGTAGTCAATTTTTCAGTAAATAGGCCCTGGAGAGAGAGGGAGAGGGCACAAACCTGATGGAAACCACATGTCCTCACAGTGAGTGTCCTTCAGTGGAATTTACAAAGGATTCCTTCAAAACAAATGTTTAAGTTTTCTAAAACTTAGTAAAACATGGAAAGTGTGATCTCATAGTTTGAAAAATAAGGCTTGCAACACCCAGATTTCCTGCTTCATCATTCACAAGTTTTGGTTAGGAACGGCTGGTGGCCTAGTGGTTAGGGGGTTACCCCTGTAATCGGAAGGTTGTGGGTTCGAATCCCAACACTGCTAGTGTTATCACTGAGGTACCCTTGAGCAAGAAAACATCCACACATGCTGCTCCCCAGACGTCCCTCGTTGGTGGCAGCCCCCTGCTTCACTTGGTGAATGGGTTAAATGCAGAGAAAGAAGTTCACACGGTGTGGTGCGATGTGTTCATGTGTGGCTATAAATATATAGTAAAAAATATATATTGTACTTTATCGTACTGGGCACACAGGGCCCCCTAAGGCCCACCCACAGTGTTGGGCCAGCTCTCACAAACTGGGAACCTATTGGATCTGCTGCACACTCCAGGCTCTGGTCTCCAGTACACCAGTTCTTACATGATAGAAGACATACATACACATACACACACACACACACACACACACACACCAATATACTCATACAAACACTTAAGACCACTAGTGTACTTGGGACAGTTTGTGTGGCTCACATGCTTATTAAAGTGTACCTAGACTGAATGTAAGCGTATTAAATCGAGACAGACTGAAGACTGCAATGAAAAACTGTGCCTTTGACACCTGAGTTATTCTGACCTGTTTATACTGGCTCTGTTCCAACACTGGACTCTGACCTTTCCCTGTGTTTGCTCTGAGTTGGCAGTCTGAGCTTCACTCTGCGCTGTTGTGCCTGAGGGACAATAGTTTATTGTGATCATTGCTAGTAATGAATAGAATTACCTGTTGATAATTGGTGTCTTGTAATAGACTGTATTTCATAGCGGTTTTGTAAAAGCTGTACTCCCCTCCGCTGCTGGGGCACCTCCCCCCAACCCAGTGCTAACCTGTAAGACCCTTTCTCCTACGCCACTGGAAAACATGTCTTGGCTGACTGACTGTATTTGGGGAAAGAGGAAAACTGCATTTGAATTTTGTTCACTTAAATTTTTGTGGAACAAAATTTGGTAAACACATTGATCAGAGGTCAAGTAGAATTCAGCTCATACAGCTTCAAAGTGTAATATGATTTTTAAATACTTTTATTTTGCTGTCCTGCTGCCGTAAATGTGTCTGGTGTGTCTTAGTAGTGCCTCTGTGTTGTCCACAGAAAGCGAACGTATATTGCTCAGTTTAAACTGCGTATATTTGCATGTGCAAATACAGTATAAGCCCACAAACACACACACACACACACACACACACACACACACACACACACATACAGAGCAAACCACTGAGATAAGTCTGACACAGTGCTTTGCTTTGTATTAATTTACATGACGTGTTCAGACAAGGGTGATGTAAGCCAGTGTTCTTTTTCTGCGTGTGTGTGTGTGTGTGTGTGTGTGTGTGTGTGTGTGCATGTCTGTGTGTGTATAGGAGATGTTTGTGGAGATTGAGCAGAAAGTGTCCAGTGTGTCTGCTCTTGGTGAAAATGAAGAAGAGCAGTACGCACTTAGTGCCAAACTACAGAGACTGAAGAAAAACCTGCTCACTTTCCAGCTACTGCTGCAGGAGAGATGCTCTGAGGGACAGGTACACACACACACACACACACACACACACAATGGTCATAATTATCATTTATATTAGATGGGATGTGTCAAATACGCTCACAATATTGATTAAAAATATTCTGATATTGGGATGCCACAATCAACAACCATATATCTCCACACCCCAATAAAAAAAAAAAAATTGTCTCCACCCCCCTCCCACTGGGCAACAAAAATATTTCATCTTCACGCCACCTAGTGTCCCCCCATGTCTACGGCCAATCATTCCTTATCCCGAATCTGTGTCTGAACTGGCCCAAGAATAGAATTCAAATCCAGCCGTATCCTGATGAAATTCTGTCTCAACCTAACTGTAGCCTTACATACTTTCTTAACCTGACCCTTTCTTAACCTGACCCTTTCTTAACCTGACCCTTTCTTAACCTGACCCTTTCTTAACCTGACTCTCTCCTGACACATTTCTGACCAAACCTGCCTGTTTTTTGAAAAAATTCTGCCCTGCCCTAACCCAACATAATTTTGTCATAACCCAACTATATCCAGACAAAAATTCTATCTGAACCCAAAAGTGTGTCCCAGGAATGTCCTTCCTGAATCCAAATGCATCCTGACAAAATTCTCACAACCTGTGAATGACCATCGCTAACCAGAGACTCAATAAAATGTCGCATTCTTAATGATAGTAGCTTAGCTACTGTACCCCCTAATTACTCCGTCAGTTCAGCACTTTACAGTATGCTCTAATATGAGTGTATGGTGTCTTTACATCATATCACATTATACCGTTTATAGACCATATACCTTTGTATTGTAGGCAGTTGTTGGGAGAGAGCGCCCCCTGCAGTCCGGGCTAAAGCGCAGCTGCAGCGTTCAGGAGATCCTGACCTCAACCAAGGGCAAATTCTTCAGACAGAGCAGCCTGCAGCAGCAGAGGGTGACACATACATACACGCAATTTAACATTCATATGTTGTCTTGACTTTGTATTACACAGACATTTGAAACACACATTCACAAAATGCAGCAGCTGCCCAATTAGTTTCTATTTTAAGTACATTTAAAAGCAGTGGCTTTTCTGATCTTTTCTGTCTACAGGGTAATAAGCCAAAATATTGTTCATGGTGGCAAACAGAGACTAAATATGGCAGTATTTCTTTATTTTGATGCTTAGGGAAATTGAGCACTACAGCTTTAAATGAAAATTCCGCAGATAAAAAAAATCTGCATAATTCAGATTCAGATAGGGGATGGGATGAAATGGTTAACTGTAAAGAAACCTCCAGACTTTGCAGAATTTACAGTGATGAACCGGTCACAATGTCTTCAACAGAAATACAGGAGATTTGCTACCATATCTGACTTTTTACAAGTAAAATAGTTTTCTTCCCCTGCCATGAAGATATTTGACCAGAACATCAGCCAGTATATTCATAACCTTTTAATCTAATAACTTTTTGTGAGGGAGCTTTTAGAGGCGGACGTCTGGTTCTACTCACCGCTGTGAACAATTCTGACTCTGTAGGTTTCTCTAAAATGGAGCATTTCACATTTTAGAAAATTATTGGAATTTCCCTAAAAACATTAAAGTGACTTTGTTTACATTGTAACTGTTTAAATAGAGGTTCCCCATTACTTTTCTCTGTGTGTATAGGAGCTAGAGCAGGGTTTGAGCGAGCAGAGGGAACTAACTAAAGCCATCGCAGCCAGAGGACGACTACACAGTCAAACCACAGAGGAACATACAGGGTAACACACACACACACACACACACACACACACACACACACACACACATACACACACATACACACACACACACATACACACAAACACAATTTTTATACTACATTTCTAGATTTGTAACTCTTATGAGTCCTGGTCCTTCTGGCCCTCTACAGGTTCTTTGCTCCAGCAGTGCTAGTGGAGGATGCGCAGAAACCGGAGGAAGAAGAGTCAGTGCAGAGAAAGTGGACTCATCTCCATCAGAGATTGTCCCAAAGACTGACCCAGAGAACAGAACAGCAGCAGACTGAGGAGAGGGAGGAGAGCTCTGAGAATGGAGAAACAGCTCAGGTCTAAACTCACTGTCCTGCTGCTCTGTGCTGCTTAATTGAAAAATTACAAACACTAAACACCGTGCCACCCCAAGCCAAGCCATGAATTTTTTAGTGTCTGAAATTTGCTTCTTTTGTTTTGCACAGGTGTGGATAACGCATCTAAAGAGTGTGTGTGTTTGTGTCACTGTGTGTTTAATTTGCAGATATCAGCCCCATCTGTGTGTGTGTGGAGCAGTGCTGATGGAGCTGTGTATCTACAGGAGCTACAGTCTCACATCACACACCTCAGACAGCTCAGACACAGTGCCTCTGAAGAACCAGTGAGTGTCCTAAATATACACACACTTACACTTACATCAGAGTCCTGAATCAGAACATGCCCCCACTCCCCTCCAGAGCATGCTGAATCAGAATATTCCCCCAAATCTACA
>JBBIGA010115189.1:0-10499 GCA_037576975.1 Alestes dentex | reverse complement strand
AAAGAGTTTGGACCTGACTAAGACTAATAAAAACTAAAATGACAGCTTGATGCAAAGACTAGACTAAAACTAAAATTTAAACAGGCCGCCAAAAACAACACTAGACATGATATTTTAAAATATTCTGCGTGTTGTCTGTTAATTAAGAACATCAAATCTTAAGAGCCATTGAGGCAAAAATGTAGATAATTTCTATGAGTTCAAAAACAAACTATGAATTCCTGCTCACCTGTTCCTGAACTTTCCTAATCTCTGACTTTTCTATGACAGGAGTTGTTTAGCTGGCATTAACTCGGTTGAATGGCAGATGTTGATTTAAGTTTAGCATTTCAGGTTGAAGAACAGATGTGGACTACTTCAGCACTGATGTACGTCACTCTGGATAAGAGCGTCTGCTAAATGCCATATATGTAAATGTAAAGGTAAACTTTCACTCTACTTTCACTCTACTAGCTGAAACTGTGACACTCACAGTTTAAACTATTTGTGATAAAGCTGCAAAACAGTGGCCTTTTTGCCATGATGGTAACCGCCCTTCCTGAAATGTGCCTTGATTAGCACCCAAATCTCATATTACCATTTTATCTTTCCATCCAAGCTTTCTTTGCTGAAGGACAGTGATGCTGGCCAGTGATAATCATGTGCCACCAACTTTTCCATTTTTTTGCTCTATAATGTTTTTTCCCCATCTGCTTCTTCTAAACCACCAGAGAGTAAAAGTCCGTTAAGATCCCACAGCACAGGTGGGTTTTTTGTCATGGATGCAGCACTAGCGCTAGGCAGCATCTCATGAACCTTTGTCTGTCATGTGAACTGTGTGGTTTCTGCTGACATTACTAAGTGAGCTGCAGGGCAAGGAAGGAAGTGGCTTTCTTTGATTGGATAGGGGGCATGGTTCCATGACCCGGTCAAACCTAGTGAAAGTTTCAGTAATGCTACACAGGGGAGAAGACATTCAAGTTTCAGTCGTGTTCTCCGAATTTTCCCTACATGGGCTTCAACTGTCAGTTATAAAAACAAAAAGGGCAGGAAAGGAAGAGAAGTCAGCAGATTTCCATTAAGTTTGCAATTTAGAAAAAAATGACTAATATTTTGCTTTTTTAGATGTGAGTATCACTGCTATGTCCTTAGTGATGCCAGGACACCCCAACTACAATGTTTAATGAATTTTATAGGATGAAAACTGAATCTTTCTGAATGGAATATGTCATCAGTATGTTAAGAAGCAACAATGAGCAACAATGACACAAAGCATAGCACTACTATCAAATGAGTAAAACAAAAGATAGATGGGAACAATATTGGTGCACCCCTATGAATATTTTTAAATCACACCCCTTATTATTGGCCCCTCTCTTGTTCTGATGAGGTGTATTTTAACGAATAAATCTAATGTGTGATCTTATTCTCCTTAAATTAGGAAACATTTCATACAGTGCTTGCAGCAAACCTTGGGTTAGAATCAAATGAAAGCCTCGTCAGCACTGAATACACCTTAGAGCAGATAAATTCAATGATTAAACTGGGTTTCTTCTGGATATGTTGCATATATAGCACACATTCGAATGGTTGTGGATATTTTCATTGTGTTGTTCGTTAAAAAGACACCAAAAAAACAAATATGGGGAAAAAGATTATTACACTAATATTATAATATTATATATGTGTAATAAGTGATATTAGATTCAATGCATATAATATGTAATATTGTTACAATTGTTTCTAACATTCCAAAGTTGATGCAGCTGGATTGCCACAGTTAGATCCCTTTTACATGCCAAGCATTTCTCATTCTCATCCCAAACGGTACATATCACTGGAACTCACCTGTTCTCCAGCTCAGAGATATCAGTCTGAAGCCTCAGGTAGAACTTCTCAGCCTGCGAGAAGAGCTGGCGCAGTAGCAGCACGTTGGTGTGAGCTGTATTAATCAGCTCCATCTCGACCTCCCCGCGTACCACCACCTGCAGACCATCCAACATGTCGGCCACCTCATCAACTGTAAACGTCTCCTCCACAAGCCTGGGGGGTGTGGGAGGGCAGGATATGGCAAGAGGGCGAGAGGTCAATTGAAAAAAGAGGTGATGAGAGAGTGAGGGAGAGAGGGTGGGAGAGAGAGGAAGGAGAAGAAGGGAGGAGAAATGCAATCAGATCGAGGGGGAAAGAGAGGGATAGCAGAAAAAAAGGAAGAATGTGAAATAGAGAGAGAGAGACAGAAGGAGAATTAGAGTGTGGCAGGGTGAGAGAGTGATCTAAGGTAGACAAAAACTGCTAACACTAATCTTTCTGTTTAAGCCTCAAACAAATGCACACAACTACTCTACATGCACAAAAGTATTGGGATGCCTGACCGTTACACCAACAGGGACTTTAATGACACTGCATTAAAATACATAGACTTTAATATGGAGTTGGTCTCCCCTTTGCAGCTATAACAGCTTCCACTCTTCTTGACAGGCTTTCCACAAGATTTTGGAGTGTTTCTGTGGGAATTTGCGACTATTCATTCTGTAGAGCGTTTATGAGGTCAGCTCAGTTCCAGTTCATCCCGAAGGTGTTGGATGGGGTTGAGGTCAGGGCTCCGTGCGGGCCAGGCAAGTTCTTCCACTGAACTCATCCAGCCATGTTTTTTTATGGACCATGCTTTGGCACGGTCATGCTGGAATAGAAAAGGTTCATCCCCAAACTGTGTCCACAAAGTTGGAAAAAATGTATTGGTGTGCTGAAGCATCAAGATTGCCCTTCACTGGAAGTAAGGGGCCACCTGAATTCAGTAATTACGCGGTGTGTCCCAACACTTTTGTCTATATTGTGTATTACAAAAGTATTTCAAAGCCCTCTTGGAAATGTTACTCGAGGGAAACACACTCTAGAGAGATGTAGGACTGTGTCCTCTTTTTTTCTACCTGCTGTCCTTGAGGTCCTGAAAGCAGGAGTCGATGGTCTTCAGTCTCAGAAGCCTCTTGGACCGGGCAAAGCGCATGTAATTTATTACCTCATTCTGGTGATGATCGTTGAACCCAAAATCAGCCTGGTGCATCAGAAAAGCAGAAAAACAGATGGTAAAATACACTCATACCACACATTGATAGCTAGTCTCTTACAACAATGACCAGGAGTTAATTATCAGAAAACAAAGTAAGTTGGAAATACATACATAAATCACAGTGAAAAAGTGCCCCAGACACAAACCTCAGAGACACAGATGTTCCATCTGTTAAAGCTATGTTGAACTCAGTATTTTAATATCTTCCCTAATGCTAGTTGGGCTGTTCAATATATCATCTATACCGATGTACTGTGATATTTCTATTCAGTTTTAGTGACAGACAGAGAATGAATACTGTATCATATAACTAGGAGTGGCAAAATACCACTTTTTCATGTCTGATACAGATATCGCAATCCTGAGTATCCGCTGACCAACCCAATACTGTCTTTATACTGTCTTTATCCCTCTCTTCAGCTAAACAGCTTATAATATATTTGTCTGGATGCACTTTGAATCCGAAATGACTCCCTACTTCCACTATATTATGTATGTTTTTCTACCCATATAGTGCACAATCATTTCATTATGGAATTCTGCACACACGACTGAATCACCAGTGGCTCTTTGTTAGACAGATTGTAAACTATTTGGAGCCTGTATTTTAATAGTGCACTAGGGAGTTGGGAGTAAGACACAGCCTTGCTGCTCATCTGTGTTACTCACTTTCTCACCTGTGTATCTCTCCTTACGGGCTTGTTGCTCAAAGTTTAGTTAAGTAACATAGGCTGGGACAGTCTAAATCAAACAAAAATAAATAAATACTTCCTAAAAACGTGCTTTCTGTCTTGTTAGTGTTTACAGTAGTGTGGACAACACCCTTAGGAGTCATTTTAAGCAAAGGTAATGGAACAGAACAGTCCATTCAAAGCAAGCCAGACATTACTTAGCGTTAGTATTACTTAGTATTACAGAGTGTGTTCACTTGACCAGTATAAAAATCATCTCACACCATGATATATTCAGGAAATACCATCATTTAGAATTACACTAAACCCCCGCTTTTTTTGCAGTTCAGCAGTCGCAGCTTCAGAGTCTCGCAGATTTTTTTACTGAGAACCAAACTAATAGCCTAATTGTTCGCAGAAACCCCGTGCACATGCGGTGGAAACCACAGATCCTCCGCATTTTTTTTGCTTTTGTGACGGGCCTTGTCCGTCATGCCCCCTCGTCCTCGTGTTGGGTTGTTTACGTGCTGGGTTGTTCATGTTTGGACGCGGCGATTAACAAGACAATCAGACGCACCTGAACGGAATGAGCCTCCACTGCTCAGCATCTGATTGCCTCGCTAAGCGCCGCACCCAAACATAAACAACCCAGCACAAGGATGTGTGGCGTGGCAGGCGAGACACGGACGTCACAGATTTTTTAATGGCAATATATAATTTTTAATGCATTTTAGTGCTAAATTATTAAGAAAAATATAATTTACTAATTTTGTAACATAAATATTCACGTAAATTCAGCTACCTTTCCATATAAAATATAACTATACAATTTTGTTACTGTAAGAGAACACAAACAAAGCGGCCTTGGGATGGTGAAATATCACTGTATTCAGAGGCGGAAGGTTTGAAAGTAACCAATCCGAGAACATTATTTATTTCTTACAGTACAGTCTATATAGGGGTAATATCGGTATTTTACATTCTAGCACTTCTGGGGACAGCAGTTCAGTGTACACTGGGAGCATATTTGTTGGCATATTTAGGGTTTACATTTTTTTACCACATCACAGATTCACAGTCTTTCACTATTCTTGCAAAGTAACCCCCGCCATTGTCGGGGGTTTACTGTGTATCAGTATGACCCAGTCCTACCATCTCAATTGCTTAAGACATTTTGTAGTATTAGAAGTACACCGAGTGTGTTCACCTGACCAACTTAAATATCTCACACCAAGGTATACTCAGGAAATACTATCATACAGAATTGTATCAATATGTCCAAACTGCTGGACATTCAATACTGTAATTCATAAATGAGTGGCTGATTAGAAGTCTCTATCTATGCAGTTACATTACGTACAGATGGAGGCAGTGTCATTTTCCAGGCAAACACTAAAAACGGAGGATGTGCATAATCAGATCAGCCAGGAGATTCAGATTTCACTCACTAACAGCTTCATCAGGTGTTTCTCTTGGTATATTCTGCCTGCAGGTGTCTGTTACAAGCTGGCCAACTGATCATTAATGGATTAATATCCATTAATAGTAAACATTCTTTATTAGCTGCATAACTGAATTAGCTGGTACAGCAGACAAGACAGTATTTATTCCCTATCAGTATATTAGTTCTCTGGCAAGCAGTAGGAATGCAATTACTGACGTTACTAAAGTGTTTAGTGATATAATAAGATATTACTAAGACAGCTTGCTGGGTTAGGAGCTCAGAACCCTGGCTACCTAGCCTACTCAGCTAACCCTAGCTAGCTACTTACCATTGCAGCAAGAGGAAAAACGGTGGTTTAACTTTGAAGGAGATGAAAAAAGACGTCAGTGACTAAAATACTGAAACTACATAAGCACAGTAAGACACGACAGGTCCAAACGGAGGACTGAGACGGTTATTTCTGGAGTGTTTTGGGGTAAATGTTAGCTGAGCTGAGTGTGAGCTGGCCGTTTGTTGCGCTTGGAGACGGAACAGCGTCACCGCGTTACTAACCAGGAGTGGCGAGGACACCTACGACCTGCAGGGGGCGCAAAACACACACACACACACACACACACACACACACACACACACACACACACGCACACGCACGTACACACACACGCACACACTATCTTCTCCGTCTAGACATACAGATGAAATCCACCTCTTCTCTGTCTCACATTAAATTTAAAGTAATACTGTAATACTACATGTAAAACCAACCTCTTCTGAGTCTATAGATACAGGTAAAACCCACTTCTTCTTAGTCTTAGACTAACTTTAAAGTAGGACTGATATAACCCACTTCATCTCTGTTTTACATTAACTTTAAAGTAAGTTAAGAAAAGATAAGAAGGAACTTTATTTATCCCAATGGAAATTCTCGTGTCATTAACATGCAAAGGTGCAACAAGAAAGAATTAATAAAAAAATAAAGAGATGTGCAACACAATGGCAAGAACATTAGTGTAACAAATAATAGTGAACGCTGACATTGCTGTGTGTAAAGATTTAGTGTATTGTACGAGCAGTAGTGTAAAATGGTTTATGAAAGTGAAGCAATAAAATAGCAGCAGATGATATGAGATAATGAGATTAACATTCAATAACATTCGATCAATTCACAGATTAAACAGATGTATACATAGAGCTACATATAAAACCCACCTCTTTTTCATCTTATAAACTTAAAATATGGCTTAATATAAAAACCCACCTCTGCTCTATCTTTTATAATGAAAATATACTAAATACTGAAAATATATAGTAGCCCCTCTTTTAACCAACTCATGGCAAACATTTTCATTTAGTACTGCAAGGCAAAATATAACATAACCTGTTTTTGATTAAGTGTTTATAGTTAAAGGTGAATGTCAGCATAATTAAATGATAGAAGCAAAGTTATTCAGAGTGATCATGTGAAGTGTGCCATTCTAGAGATAAATAGGGACATAATGGTTCACAGGGATAGGAACCAGACATCTTAAGACTTAAAAGTCTCTAAAGTAAAGTGGCCCCACACTGTGTGGAATTCTTTCTCTGCATTTAACCCGATCACCAAGTGAAGCAGGGGGGCTGCCACCAACGAGGGGCGCCCGGGGAGCAGTGTGTGGGGACGGTATGTTGCTCAAGGGTACCTCAGTGATGACAGTAGCAATTCTGGGATTCGAACCCACAACCTTCTGATTGCAGGGGGCAACTCCCTAACCACTAGGACGGCAGCTGCCCCACAGAAAGTAATCCCATGAACTGCCTATGACTTCACTACATTACTGTTAATAACATTACATATAAAATATAAAGGACATATGGGCGGCACGGTGGCGCAGGGGTTAGCGCCTCACAGCAAGAAGGTCCTGGGTTCGACTCCCGGGTTGGGCGCAGGGTCTTTCTGTGTGGAGTTTGTATGTTCTCCCCGTGACCGCGTGGGTTTCCTCCGGGAACTCCGGTTTCCTCACACTGCCAAAAACATGTGTAAATTGGGGATAGGCCAATTGAGCATACTAAATTGCCCCTAGGTGTGAATATGAGTGTGAATGGTTGTCTGTCTCTGCGACGTGCTAGCGACTGTCCAGGGTGTACCCCGCCTTCACCCGTAGCAACTGGGATAGGCTCCAGTCCCCCCTGACCCCGAGAGTGGGATAAAGGGGTTGAAAATGGATGGATATAAAGGACACGTGGGTTCAGTGTTTACAGTATATATGCTATGGTTAATAAAATGGCTATATCTGCATACAAGAGTGCATGACCTGGGTTCCACGGTGTTATGGTGGGTATCACTGTTGCCTCACAGTGATGCCCACTGTTTGAATCTGGGTCCTGGCTCTGTGTGTGTGTGTAGAGTTTGTATGTTCTTCTTGTAGTGGCGTGGGTTTCTTCTGAGGTCTCTGGTTTCTCCCACAGTCAAACTGAATCGTACACATGTTTTGAAAAATCAGGGGAATTTACGTTTAAACCTCAGACATATTTAGAAGTTCTTATGTGAATTCTTAAAAGGTGTTTGGTGTTCCTGTGTCATGTAGAACCAAAGTTAAACAAAAAAAAAACAAACACTGGTTTTAGGGCTGTTTTACACTTCTAAAGGTTTTAAGGGTGGATTTGGATTTTGCATTGTTTTATTTTTTATTTTTAAATCATATGTGACCAAAAGACTGAATTTAAAATGATACATGAAATGACAAAATGAACATTTCATTCTAATGGCTTGATCAGTTTGAAATCATAATACTACTTAATGAAAATAATCTTCAAACCTTGGCAGCAGGATTAGAGCCCCATAATAAGCTAGACAAGTTTACAAGTTCTTTGTTACTGTTGATTTTAGTTTTTTATAATAGGAATAGATGTTTTCAAGAATAGATGTATTTAGTGTGGAACCGTCATGCTTTGCCAGTGCATGTCTTATTGGTCCTTATCTGACTTCATATGAACTCCTAGTTTATAAACATTTGTCCATTCTTCTTTCCTCTGTGAAGCCAAGTTTGCAGTCAATGTCCATTTTGTTTGTGCTAGTGAAAAGCGTGAAGACCAAGCCCTTTTTCCTCTGGTGAGGTCGGTCACTAACTCGATTAGGCTAACGGGCAGCGCATGCTTGGCCCCCCGGATCAGATGCTTCATAACGTGACCGTTTTCTTGGCCGGGCCATTCCACACCAGTTCCTTCTGCCAGAGAACCACAGACGGCGAGATGTTTCCTCTGTACCTGCAGTCGCGGTGAGTCACGCATAATCTTACTCCAGGTCAAGCGTCCAGGTAGAATAGATGGTAATGGACAGTGAATTTACTTTCTGCGATAGAGAATGAGGTCAAAGCATCAAGTCACCTTAAAGTCACTTGCCTGTCCCATTAAACAAAGAAAAAGCGCAGCAGAATAAGAATTATTTGATTTTTATTACTTATATAGTTAAAGCTTTGCTCAAAAGGATTAGATCAAGTGATCCCACTTATAAAAAAAGGACTGAATTCTTTATTCATTTCTTATTGATCTTCTGTGACTACACTCACAGCACAGGCACCCTTGGTTTCTTCATGAAAACAGGAGGCCTTTGTTTCTGTGGTTGATTCAAGAAAGAAAACCTCCCTTAGAGCTTGGTTATTGGCATATGGTTTATTAGATAGATAGACAAACAGACAGACCAACCGACAGACAAATAGACAGACAGACAGACAGACTGATAGATAGATAGATAGATAGATAGATAGATAGATAGATAGATAGATAGATATACAGATAGATAGACTATATTAACAAAAGTATTGGGACGCACGACCAATTGGGCCCTTTCATTCTGTAGAGCATTTATGAAATCAGGCACTGATGTTGAATGAGAAGGCCTGGTTCACAATCTCCATTCCAGTTCATCCCAAAGGTGTTGGATGGGGTTGAGGTCAGGACTCTGTGTTGCCAGTCAAGTTCTTCCACACTGAACTCATCCAGCCATGTCTTTATGGAGCTTGCTTTGTGCACTGGGGCACAGTCATGCTGGAATAGAAAACGTTCCTCCCCAAACTGTGTCCACAAAGTTGGAACCATGGCATTGTGCAAAATGTGTTGGTATGTTGAAGCATTAAGATTTCCCTTCACTGGAAGCAAGGGGCCTAGCCGAAACCCTGGAAAACAGGTGTGTCCCAATACTTTTGTCAATATAGTGTAAGATAATGGAGAGAGAGAGAAAGATCTCTCAAGTAATCTAATGTAAAACCATCCATAGAATCATTATATTCTCAGGTATACATTTAGCATCTGTTACATTTAGCAGATGCTAAATGGGGACAGGGGGCAGTCTCCCTGGAGCAACTTGGGGTTAAGGGTCTTGCTCAGGAACCCAGGGATGGTATGCTGAAGGCACGACTCTAACCCATGACCTCTTTGTCCAGAGGTAAGTATCCTACCCACTAGGCCACCACCCATCTGTTGCTCAGCATTATCTGTTAAGAAGGTATAAAGGATTGTTGCATGTATGCTGTTATAGAACACTTTCCTACGTGCTGTGCAATGACAGTATTGCACCACTAGACGGCAAACAAGGAGCATAAATACTTCCGTCCACTCACGCGCCAAAAGCAGGAAGACGAGAACTGAGAATGTATAAGGGTCTAGTTACACAATTAGTGAAACAGAAACAGTGATTTCTCAGCCCACACACGCCCAAATGAAACAATTGACACGTTCAGGCCGAGAACGCTACTCACTTCAAAGTTGGTGAATCAGTTTGTGTTGTTAATCCTCTCTGTAATGAAGAGTGAAAAGTTTTCATTAAAACGCTTCTAATTAAGTCCCCATTCTAAACTGCTGTTGGTCACTATGTGCTCCAACAGCTGCTCCTGGAGTAGTGCTGCTCCTCATATAAAAGACTAGGCCCAGGCCTCCTGTCTTCCTCTTCCCTTGAGGTTGCTTTTCACTACTATGGCTGATTCACAACTGCTGATCCTGCAGACTGTGCCTGTGAAAAAAGGCTTCATGTGCGATCAGTCACCACAAATGTGATTGCAGTGCCGAGTGTGTGAAGTTGTTGTTGCTCTGATTATCAAGGCAAAATTTTCAGCATTAAATAGGATTCTGCAGTGCAAGGCTATAAACATTCAGGCCATATACCTCCAGCCAATATACGAAAAATAAGTCTGATTTTGAATTCACTGTTTTTGTGATGTCACAAAAAAGGATATAAATATGTATGTTGAACACATACACACACACACACACACACACACACACACACATATATGTATATATATGTACATATATTTATATATTATATATATATATATACATACATATATACACACACACACATAAA
>JBBIGA010115178.1:0-10499 GCA_037576975.1 Alestes dentex | reverse complement strand
CCTCGAAAATTCTCGAAAAACCCGAAGACTCGAAACAGGTGAATCAATCATTCCAATACAGAAACTATTGGAAGTTGCACAAATGCGCATGCGCGACTGAACGAATCACGCCCACGAGACGACTGAAATAGCAGTGGCCACGCCCTGGCCACCCCATGTAAAAAATTTGAGCTCCACCACTGTTATCAACACCCTAGCAACCATCTGGAGCAGCCTACCAACATTCTAGCAAACACTTGCAATTCCATAGCAACGTGTATGCAATGTATATGTATATGTTGTCACGTTTGGGCCGTGCCCGTCCAGGAAGGAGGCGCATTTGCAGACGCCATTTCTTTTATTTCCTTTTATTTAGAAATACAAAGCAAAGGAGGTACTCTGACCAAAACTCAAACAAAGGAAGATCCTGAACAGAACACATACCAAGGGAAATGTGAGGGTCGACAGACAACTAAACTCTGAAATAGTGTAACTTAAATACTAAAACTAACTCAGGACACATTCCCTGCTGATTTAACCCAAACACAAAACAGCTGTAGTGAACATAAAGACCTATGCTGCATCTCTGTTTACTGTCTGGGTGGTTTCCTATGTATTACACACCTTTAGCTCACTAACTGACATAATCATACAATGAACAAATTTACCACAGAATTCTTTTGTTCCTCGTGTTGTTAAGTACACTATAGAGAGCAATCAGAAGGAACAGCTCTTTCATCTGAACTGCTGAGGAGTTAACAATTACTGACTGACTGGAATCACTGGAATCGTGTGTTTTTTGCTTTCTTTCTTTTGCTTTCTTTTCTTTTTACCTTTACAATTTGATTTACAATTTTGATGTCTGTAATATAGCACTATTTTGAAGCATATAACAAACTAGTCCGACTAAAAGACAGCCTCCACGCGGTAGGTTATGATTTAACACTGTGTTACTAAACCACCAAAATTAAATAACAACAAGTTCACTTCGTTTGTAAACAATAATATTTCTGAACTTTTTATTACCAGGGTAATCAACAACATATTATAGATGCAATGTGAATAAATATACTTCCCTTTTACCATTTTGATAATATACAAAAACAAACAGGGACACAGCAGACATTCTGTCCATCCCTCAGCTTTGCCTAAAAAATTACCTGTATAACTTGACCAGTCATGCAAAACTGTAAACTGTCACGCATGTCAGAAGTTAACACTCCAACACGACATGCTTCCTGCTTAAACAGGACAATGGCAGGAGTGTAGCAGGGTGTGGGGATCTGGAAAATTGCAGTAGTTGTTTTATATCCTCTGCTGATAAATGGCCAAGCCCCTCTGGCTGAGCTCTGTGTTATACAGCTGCCTCTCCTGCTCCAGTACTCTGCGCAGGGCCTCTCTACGCACCTGTGGAAACAGGAGGTCAGGTTACTAATTCATTACCTATTCTTCGATGGAACACAGACAGGCTCTGATGTTTCAGTTTCAATATCATTTGCATGCTCAGAACATTTAACAAGTGAACAAAACTCAGAGTTGCCACCAGTGAAAGTCCTCAAAAAGAATGAATTTACCCACCAGTGTGAGCGCATTATGAGCCAAACGAGTCTCTCTCTGCTCCAGGTGCATCAAGGCCCTAGCAGAACCAGTCTGGGTGGCTTCTTCAAATTCTGCCTTCTGAATGCCATTCTTGACACTGAAAACAGATCAAGAGGATAGTTGAGGTAACCTCTAAAGGCTTTTACCATCATTCAGCAATTTAGCCTTTGTTTCAATATCTTTAATAACTGTCAAAGCATTTAATAGCTACCTGAGTGACTGTTTTAATTGTGCTTATGTAATAAGAGGTGCAAAAATAACAGTCAAGAACAGAAAATTGAGATCATATTTGATCTCCAGCTGTTGCTTGGATTCCATTAGCAGCTCCGGATTTAATTTAATGAAGGACTGATTGAGTAAAACCAGGTTTCATATGGAACTACAGATTATACTGGGTTTCCACAAACAACACACTGACATACTGAACATAACATCACTGCTTACTGTACAATGTTATTTGTATTTATTCTTTTAGTTTTAATTTAGTAATATGAATGTGTGAAAAACAGTCACTGCTCATCTAAACAGTGTTTAAATATTATTTTCACACAGTACTGTAAGACTAATATTAATATTTGATCATACACAATTTAGACATAAGTATTGGGACGCATAATCTTTACACCAACAGGGACATTAATGACATTTCATTAAAATACATTGACTTCAATATGGAGTTGGTCCCCCCCATCAGCCTCCACTCTTCTTGGAAGGCTTTCGATTAGATGTTGGAGTTTCTGTGGGAATTTGTGCCCATTCATTCTGTAGAGCATTTATGAGTTCAGGAACTGATGTTGGATGAGAAGGCCTGGCTCACAATCTCTGTTCCAGTTCATCTCAAAGGTGTTGGATGGGGTTGAGGTCTGGGCTCTGTGCGGGACAGTCAAGTTCTTCCACACTGAACTCATCCAACCCTGACTTTATGGACCTTGCTTTGTGCACTGGGACACACACATGCTGGAATAGAAAAAGGTTCTACCCCAAACTGTGTCCACAAAGTTGGAAGCATGGCATTGTCCAAAATGTCTTGGTATGCTGAAGCATTAAGATCGCCTTTCACTGGAAGTAAGGGTCCCCCTAAATTCAATTATTAAGAGAGTTTGTCCCAATACTTTTGTCTATATAGCGTAGATGGACTTTGCCTTCAAATCGTTCACCTGTCAGTCAGACCCTCTTTCTCTCATTACAGAGACGTCCCTATAAGTAAAGCAGACATACCAGAACTCTATAGCGCGTCTCAAATCGCGCACTTACGTGAGTGCACTGGAATGTAGTGCCTGGTGCGCACTGAGCGCTTCCTTCTGTAGTGCACACTGCCGTGGGTAAGTACTGTCCTACGTGGAACACTAACGTTTTGCACTTAGCGGAACAACGAGTGAGTAAATATATACAAACTACAACAAAGAACATTTATAACATGTATAACCTATCTACGACCTATCGGTATAATCGCAAACTCAAACAAATGATCCATAACTGTCGTCAGACAGGTAGAGAGAGTGACAGGCAGCACACCGCAGTATACACCAGTAAAAAAAAAACAAAACAGTAAACCAAAAACGGCGTCTGTTTAGTGCGAGTAGTGTCCATCCTTTCACACTGCGTTTTTTGGCCATTATGAGTGCACCGTCCGGGTACTTTCAGAGTTTTAGCTTGGTTGTCAGTATGAACGCACTATGCACTAAAACATAGTGTTCGAAGTGTGCAAGTGCGCGATTTGAGACACAGCTTATCTCTTTTCAGAGATATGTTGACACATAACATGAAAAACACACCTTTCTAGCTCAGCAAGTCTGTCCGCCAGTTCTTCCTCTTTCTGGGACACAAAAAGGCGACATAACCGTTTAACAGCATTTCTAGGGTCCAAAAGTCCTTGAATTCAATGCATGGTTAAAACTAAAGGCCTGGTTTAGTTAACTGTAAAACGTTTACCTTCATTCTTTCCGTCTCTCTCTTTACACGCGTGTTCTTATACCTCCAATCTGCACGACCAAACATTTTTCACGTAATTTTAAATTCCTAATAATTGAGTTAATAATAAACAAAAACCGGCTTTCTAGCACGACCTCATGCAGCCGTTGGTTGGGAATGGTAACTAAGGAAGCCTGTGGTTGTTAGGACAACAGTTGTTAGGGCATCCCGTCACATATCACTTATCGTGCGCAGGCAGCACCAGTTTAGAAATTAACCTAAAATTACAGGCCTTTCTTCTTTCTTTTATTTTACAAAACCATCATCTTGACGTTTTCTACTCAAGCAGAGACACAGAGACAAGGACTGTATAAAATATTAAGTCTAAATAAATAATCTCTACAATATAAAATATGATGTCTAAAAAAAAAAACCTCAATATGAAAATACACTATGCTATATACACAAATGCAGAGTAATAATACTATAGATAAGTTACTCACAGTTAAGTGAATTACTAACGACATAGATTGTAGTTAGGAGTACGTTACTGCGCGTAGTAGAGATCAGTAGTATACAAGTAATATTCACATGAGTAGTGTTAACATTTAATATTCCCAGTATACATTTATTATGCCTGATATTCAGTGGGCAATCCAAGTGACCTAAAACCCCTCATTTCCCTGTATGGCCAGGTGATATGGCCCATATAAAATATGGTAACGTTTTAGGCTATATCGCGATATACGATTCTCAGTATGTAATTCAGCCTGGCTAATTAAGTTTATATGTTTCATAATAGCTCTGTATTTTAAAGCCAACAATAAAAGTTTGAATTCTGTGCCCTATACACATAACTCAGCAATATTTACCATTTAAAAAGTTACTTTCTCAGTTTAAAAATAGAGAGAAAGAAAGAAAGAAAGCAAATAAAAGAAAAGAAAGAGAGAAAGACGTGCACAGAGGTAAACAAAAAACAAGTAATGATCTAAGTGCTGCTGAGCTTAGTAACACAAATCTTATCTTAGTAAACAATAATAATAATAATAATAATAATAATAATAATAATAATAATAATAACTGGCTTTCTAGTGTGATCTTACACTATATGGACAAATGTATTGGGACACTTGACCCTTACACCAACAGGGACTTCCATGACATTGTATTCAAATATGTATACTTTAATATGGAGTTGGTCCCCCTTTTCCAGCTATAACAGCTTCCACTTTTCTTGGAAGGCTTTCCACAAGATTCTGGAGTGTTTCTGTGGGAATTTGTGCGTTTATGAGGTTGTCCAAAATGTCTTGGTATGCTGAACCATTAAGATTGTCCTCCATTGGAAGCAAGGGCCTAGCCCTAATCCTGAAACACAGAACCTTACACAGTGTAGCTGTTAACGGTAACTAAAGAAGACATCTAGTTGTTTGATTTCAATAATGTTTGCAGGCAGCACTACTGTGCACATGTGCACATTTAAACATTAATATTCTCAGTATACTTTAATGCATGACCTCCAGTGGGTCAAGCTAAAACCACTTTCTACCTAGTGTCTTCCTTTCAGCTCTGTATCAATATAATTATCAATAATAAACGTGGGTCGACAGGCATGCTTTCAAGAGTTAAACATCAGCTGTAAATCTGAAGGTATTGTAATTAATGTAGTATTAGGGCATGGCATGTATCCCTAGTGAATCTCGCAAGGGGTAGTATGGAGGGTTAGTGTGTTTCTGAAGTGAAATGGTACTTACCCGGTTTAGGCTCCAGGAAGTTGTAGTACACGCTTCTGGATGTCATTGAAAGTCACGTGGTATACCGGTACAACCTTCCTGTAGCTTATACTGAATTTTAAAAAGGACAGTGATTGCTCTATAGTGTCCTATCTAACTGGAAATATTGGCAACTTAATGGTCACCATGTGTTTTTAGCAGTCTTTAGTATTAGCCAGTCTGTTAGATAACCTGGGTGCTGAGATGACTGCCAGTTTCATCATGCTCAGGTTTGAGCATTAGTTCGTCTCTACAGTAGAGTGTAGAGGAACATTTTTAATTCATCAGGATTTATCGTTGAGACTGATTAAACCATGATGTGTTCGTGTTTACAAATAGCCAAACGGCTTAGCTGCGTGTTCTCGAATCCGAACGTGACCGGCGTTCTACAACTTCAAATAGAAAAGAACTCTCCCATAGCGTTCCAGAACCTTCACCAACGCTCGGTAATGTCTCTTTCATCTGCTGCTGGTTTATTTCTGCTGTGCGAGGTCCACACTGTCCTAACATCTGACTCAAATACCCTGAACCCCCAAGCCTAACCGGGGATATGCCTATAATTACATGTACATAGACAAAAGTATTGGCACGCCTGACCATTACACCAACAAGGACTTGAATGAGGTTGCGTTCAATTACATAGACTTTAATATGAAGTTGGTCCCCCTTTGCTTCTGTAATAGCTTCCACACTTCTTGGAAGGCTTTCGACAAGACTTCGGAGTGTTTCTGTGGGAATTTGTGCCCATTCATTCTGTAACGCATTTATAGGTTCAGGCATTGATGTTGGACGTGAAGGCCTGGCTCGCAATCTCCTTTTCAGTTCATCCCAAAGGTGCAGGATGGGGTTGAGGTCAGGGCTCTGTGTGGGCCAGTCAATTTCTTCCACATCAAACTCACCCAAACATGGCTTTATGGACATTGCTTTGTGCACAGTCATGCTGGAATAGAAAAGGTTCTTCCCCAAACTGTGTCCACAAAGTTGGAAGCATGGTGTTGTCTTGGTATGAAGCATTAAGATTGTCCTTCACTGGAAGCCTGAAAAACAAGCATGTCCCAATACTTTTGTCCATATGGTATATATGTAGAAAGGTGTATGTGTAGGTGTTGTAATTGAAGTCATCCTGCCTGTTTGCTTGACTGTACGCTGATTATGAATGTGGCGTTATTGCCTTCAGTACAGTGACTACGGATGTTCAGTGATTTCATTCCCCAGCGTCTAACATGCCTCTCTCTCGCCCAGAAGATGTCACTGTGGCCCTTCAGCACTAAGCCGCGGGATTTCAGCCAGCCAAATGCGTCATGGAGCTCAGAGATGCGGAAAGTTTATGATCAATATGATGCCCTGTGTGAGGAGGCGACAGAAGGGGGCGAGATGAAAAAGGGGCCTTGGCGGAAGCTTCCTAGTTACAACCGCTCTCTCAAATATGCCAGAGGTGATTTCCCTGGACCTTTCTCTCACCTGTGGTCATTTCCTGTATCCTAAGTCCAGTACATTGAAGTTTAAACCCAAACTATTTACCAAAAAATTGCTTATTTGCATTTGTTTTATTGATAAAACTCCTGACAAGCACTTCCAGTTTGCCTCAGTGTACTTGAGGATCTTATTACAAAGAAAACTCCAGGAAATTAACAAAGTTTGCTTAAGAGCAGAAGTTTGGTAATTCTTCAAAAGCCATTGAGCATACATGCACCATAACCTAAGAACAGTGTAGTAGGTTAATTAAAACGAATGACGAAAATCACAACACATTTTCCTTCTGTACATAGGAAGTTTTCATTTGATGATAACTGTGGGTGAAAGAAAGGGTGTTATTTTTATTTCTATCCGTTTCCTAGTGCATGATGGTGTAACCAAAAATCAGAAGCTTAAAGACAGTAATTTCATTTTCATAAAAAATTCCAGAAAAAAAAATTCTTTAAAAGATGATCATATGTGTATCATTTTTGTGCCAGTTTTTTTAAATTGCTTAATGCAACATTTAATGTTTACACACATGTCTCTCATTGATCCTATGCTATTAATGCTGGGGAAAATGTGTCCTGGCGTTGCTGGTAGATGCAAGGTAAATATGAAGAATACGATAAATAAGAACATGGTCAATAAGAACAATAATAAATAGGTATTTTTTTATCTGACAGGCGGAGTATACCTTAGTAAACTGGTTCAGTCTAAAGCTCGGCTCTTCACAAGGAGCATTAAGGAGCCTGGAGCAGCATTTGAGTATGTGGTTTTTATGAACAAGGAGGAGAAGAGGTGTGTGTGTGTGTTTCAGTCTGGGCATCTGCTGGAAGGACCACCTGGGTGAGTAAAATATAATATTTGTCGAGTGTCTCTTTTTAGATGTGCAACTGTTTTTTTTTCTGTCTGTACAATCTAAGTAACTTCTTTTCCAAGCAAATAGGAAAAAGCACAATTTACTGTTGTGCAAGATACCATTACTGCGACCACTAATGCTAGTACTACTTGAATAAAAGTGGCATCTGGCAGGCGCCCTTATCCAGAATGACAATCATTAGTTACAAGGACAGTCCCCCTGGAGCAACTGAGGGTTAAGTGTCTTGCTCAAGGACACGGTGGTAGAAAGTGGGGATTTGAACCTGCAACTTTATGGTCTTCAGGTTCACAGACAAGTGTTTTAAGTGTGTAGGCAACCACCACCCTACAATACTATCATGCTCAATAATCATAATAGCTACTTGCATTATAATAGGAAACACATCAATAATATTATTAATACAAGTTAATAATAGTTCATGATAAGTGAGCTGTGCCCATGGATGTATTTTGTATCCCGACTATGTAACAGACAGGCTAAATCACTTGCAGCACACACAGGCTACATGTTTCCTTTCACAACACTCCCCTCAGTCTCCTACTATGTGTGTTATTTGAGATGTTCTGTTATTAGTCCCTTATATTGATTTCATTTTGAAATTCATAGTGTAATAACAATAAAAATCTGAATAATCATGCAGCACTAATATGAATTGTTTTTGTGACACAAGGTTCATACAACAGTGAACTTAATCTTTTGTCTCAAGACCAGTGACCTATTATAAGTAGTGTACTCTGCTAATAGACAATATCTGTGGTCCTTTCTGAGAGAAAAGAGGGGAATCCCCAGGCATGTAACACATCGGAAGTGATGTAAAACTGATTTCCTGTGTCGCAGGCATGTGCACGGAGGAGCAACAGCCACTATGATTGACTCTGTAACGGGCACTCTGGCTGGTTTCCTGTGTGGGCCCGTTATGACTGCCAATCTCAGCATCAACTATCGCAGGTACACTAAGGTTCTTAACTTAGAAATGTAGAGGTGCGCGGCAACACAGTGTACATCAGTCAGCCACAACATTAAAACCACTGACCGGTGAAGAGAACAATATTGATTACCTTGTTAAAATTGCACTTGTAGTGCCATTGGCCACCCTGGGATTCTAACCCACGGCCTTCTGGCCACGGCAGACTGGTCTGAGTGTCATACTGACCCTTATCCACCACAGAAGTGTATCATGGAGCAACAGTGGCCTGGTCTGAGGCTTACCTGGGGAAGAGCTGGCACCAGGATGCACTATGAGATAAAGGCGAGCTGGCAGAGCCAGTGTGTCGTGCAGGGCAATGCTTTTCTGGGTAACCTTGGGCATTCGCATGGAAGTTACTTTGACCTGTACCACCTACCCAAACATTGTTGCAGACCTAGAACACCCCTAGAACATTGTTGCAGACCTAGTAATTCCCATACGGCAGTGCCCCCTGCACTCTGTACTCTGTCTCACTGCAACAATTGTTTAATGGTTTGAGGAACATGACAGAGAGTTGAAGGAGTCGACTTGGCCTTCAAATTCCCTAGAAATCTGATCAAGCCTCTGTGGAATGTGCTGGACAAACTAGTTTGATCCACATAGTCCTCACTTCTCAACTTACAGTACTTAAGGGATCTGTTGCTGACGTTGTGGCACCTTGTAGGGTCCATGCTTTTAAGGGTCAGACCTGAACTGACAACATGAAGGGACCTACACAATTTTAGACTGCTGGTTTTAATGTTATATGTATATGTCTTAGATATATATGTCTGGAAAAAAAGTAGAAGTAGATAATGTTTTTGCCTCTACTGTAAATCATTTTGGACATAACTGTTTTGGATTGCCACTATATATATAATTTGTTAAAAGAGTATATTTAAAACATGTCCCCTTACAGTTCACACAAATTCAGTCTCTGTGAGTTATCTCATAAGACTAACATCAATTTAAACTGTGAGGATTTTACTTACTAACAGACATCAACTTTCTTTGGTTTCATTTTAATGCAGTCCAATACCACTGGGTAGCGTAGTGCTTATTCACAGCGCTCTGGATCGAGTGGAGGGCAGAAAAATCTTTTTAACCTGTAGAGTGACCAGCGTTGATGATTCTAAACTACACACAGAGGCTACAGGTAGAGTATCAAAGGTGCACACACATGTGTCAACAGTTAAAGGGACATTTTATCACTGCAATTCACACAAAGGGCCCATACATTACTGATTTTATTTTCTCCCTGGGGTCATCTTATGACATCTATGCAGTTTTATTTACTAAAAATAAATTTAGAAGTGACATTTTCTATTTGTCCCTCTGCCTTTCTGTATGCATTTCAAACTATGTACCTTATCTCTATTCCCAATGGCTGCCTTATATTGTTCTTCATTCAAATGCAGTCTGAACTGAAATTTCAGTGGGAATGACCAGTTTTGTGACAGCAAGTACAGTGAATTCCTGGTAGGCTCTTTTTGTTGTACAGACTGGAGAGCAAATGGTATGTTTTGAAACTTTAACAAAGTTTACATACTACAATAAATGCTTTGATTAAAACAAAATGAGTATAATTTGATTTCTCATGATATGGGCCCTTTAATATGTTTACAACATCAACTAAGTGTTATTAGAAATATTTTTAATTTGGGAGTTAACTTTTCACATTACTGTCCCTCTGGGCTGTTTCTTTGCATTTGGTATACTTGCTTTTCATTTCAGTACTATTAATTGCTTAGGGTCATCCAGTATTTTTGAAAATGGACAAATTACAATACTTGAGATCCCTGAATAGTCATAATTTTCTTCATGTATGTAATGTGCTGGGGTAAAGAGCCAAAACCCAGTACTAACATCTGTCAATAACTTGTGAACTGCATTATACTCTCTAATTGCCTGCGACTCAGTTCCCCCATTGTTAGATTCAACTAGTTTACAATAATGG